>BQNB010049152.1:4898-42186 GCA_026074375.1 Tanacetum coccineum | reverse complement strand
GCAACATATAAGCTTTCCAAAACATCTTTCGTTTTTCATTTTGGTTTAATTTTGAGCTTTTTACAGCTTATTTACTAAACGTAAGTCCAAACCTTAACTTTCTGCAATCAGCAGCTCTTTTGGCTTTTTGGGGCTTATTGAGTGCTTATTTTTATAAGGTGCCTTTATTAAAGTTGCTTAAAAACATGTCCCGGACAACTTTCGTGTTTTGAGTTTTGGCTAAAAACGATTTTTTAAAATCAGCCGTTTTGGAGCCTCGTTTCTGCTGGTAGAGCCTCGTTTCTGCTGGTAGTATTGTCGTTTCTGCTGGTAGTGCATCATTCCTGCTGGTAGGGTTAAAATTTTGCATAATTTAGGTTTTTCCCCTCATTTTCCATGCCCGTTTTAGGTTTTGTTCTATTAGATTGTAATTTAGGGTTTCCTTATACCTAATTTTGCTTCCCGTAGTTGTTAGGACTTATAATCAATCAAAATCATTCTCACTCAATCTAAATCAAACCAAGATCAACTTTCAATTGCAGCCTCGTTGGGACATACGACCCGGGAATCATACTTCCGGAATTTTTTTATCATTGATTCTCTTATATATTTTATTTCTAGGTAGGTCTTGACTTTTTACCTTGGTCAAGGGTGAAGAGTTTGGATTTGCCTAGTATTTTATATATACTATATTGTTAGAGAACCAATGGCACCATCGTTTCTTTCCAGTTGTCACAAGCTTAATTTGTAAGAATCGCACAAGTCACCTACCTAGAGCTTGTTTGATGTTGGCTCAAGCAGGATTTCCATATTCACTATGAATAATTAAGTATCACTCGGATGTTCTGGCAAAATCACAAGGATAATGCGTAGGACTCTTAATATATATTTCTTGGTATTCACATTCTGTGACTTAGCAAGCATAATTTTGACAAGTTTCCTAATGAGATTTATGGATGATCTCATTTGGCTTTAGACTCAATAGTGCACTTTGGTTTTAGCAATCGGAGGCTGGAGCAGACTGCCACCTTTTCAATACCAACTAACTCGGAGTGAGAAAGTTGATAGAAATACGTGTAATCTCCGTGAGAAATGAAACAAAAATCTTTTGAGAGATTCTGAGTGGCTAGGGAGGGTTGTGCATTGCATCACTGGGTCCATGATGTCAGTCTTCAATGCCAGCAATCATCTTTGTGATTCTTGACAGCAGATGTATTGACCCGATTTCTGCCTAAGTGTAAAGAGGGCTTCTTTCTTTTCACCCTTTATCTTAACTTTTATTTTTAATTCTTCAACCCCTTAAGCGCTAACCGAGACTTCATAACTAGTACCTTGTTGGGTTTGTTCCAGCACTAGCTCCATCTCAGTCAGCACTTTTCCCTTTTTCTTACTTTTACTCTTTTTTTCATACATAAGGATTACTACACTATCTAGTGGAATATCCCTGGGTAGATCCCTCCGGTTCTAGCTGGATCATGGGAATGAATACCTAAACTTAACCACCTTATAACTCCAATACAATAATATAAATGGTCGGTCTTTGGTACTTCCACATTTCAGTCAATCACGTAACCATTTGCTCCCCCTTTATATATGCATCGATTAATCAAAAGAGTTTAGCACATATATGGGAAAGCGTACACTTGAGATCTTAAAAATCACATTCTTATCCATATATTTTAATCATATTTTCTCCCCTTATCAAAAATATTAAATCTCTTGATATTTTGGATATCAATTGATTCAAATATAACGGCTTTAGGGGAAAGAATGTCCAAATATTAACAAGCCGTATTAGGAACATTTTTAATGCCCCCTCTCAAATTATAAGGGTATTATATGGTGTTTGAGTATGATAATTTGAAATTTTTTGAATTTACTAAGAAATTCTTGAAAATTCATACTCAAACACTATATATGCCTACTTTTTAAGTCTACACTATTTATATACATATTCACAAGATTATTATATACCAGAAATTGACCTGAAGTGAGTTGAGACAAAATATGACAAAGTCATATTGTCCATTCTAGTAGCCTGAGATCTTTCCCGTATTCCCTTCCACCAATGAACTTCTCTAGATTCCGCATCAACCTCCTCTGATAAAGTTGCCTGTCTATATCCTGAACCATAACCCGAGCTCTTTTCTTGTCTAAGTTACTCCATTTCCTCATTGGCAGGTATTCCATTCTTATTTCCATAACAATGTCGTGTAGAGCATTTCGAACATCTTTGAGTGTGCCATCACTGAACTTGTGGAGTTCATCAGCACGCATCAATCTTTTTCTCTTGAACTGATCTACATATATAATTCCATGAGGCTCTAAGTGTGAAGTGTATGCGGTTTTGTTCCTGAGATTTGATCTTTATGTGTCGGGTTTAGTGAGGTTGAGCTTCTTTTGGTAACTTTCGACACCTAATTGAAGATCTTCCACCCTCCTTTGAATGACAATACGTCTGGTGTACATACGTAATGCCACATTCAAATCATATCGTTCATCGATTGTAAGATTGGTCAACTTTTGTTGAACGAGTAGAAGTAACATGTCTTCAATGTCTTGTAGACGTAGTCTTTTGAAATCACCTTCTTTAAACGTATATCGGCTCTTCTTACAACAATCTCTTTCAGATACCCATACCCATATTTCCTCATTACCTCGACATGAGTTACCGCCAGAATACTTTTCGTAGAATATACATCATGTCTTGATTGCAGGCCTCATGCATACCTATAGAAGGACTTACGTTGTTCTCTCCAGTGTGAGATTCCTCATAAAGTATGTTTATCATAGGCAACTTTAACAGGAACCCATATATTTGGAACCATGTCTTCAATGCATGCAAGATCATATTGAGCAGCCTTTGTCTTTGTAAGAGAAGTCATGTAGGTCATAGTCAAAATACCTCCTTGCAGATACTTAAGATCGTTGTTGAAGAAGTAATCAATAGGTACTTTTTGACGATTTCTACTCATAACTAAAGGTAGGGGTTTGGTAAGATCAAATAGATAGTCACCGCCTTCTGGATTCTCCCAATCAAGTTTTTTTGAAAGAGCCTTGTAACATTCTTCAAAATCATATTCCAACTTAGCATAATTGGAACGTGTGCCTTTGAGAAGTTTGAACGCTGGTCCTAACAGTGTTTCTTGAGTAAGATTATTGATTTTTAGGTTATTCATGATGAATGCAAAGAAGTCTATTGGAGTGCTCATCAAGTCATCAAAGGTCTTTGACGGTTTATCAGCAGATGATGCAAGAGTCATTAAACAGCTTTGATTTTGTCCTTGGTGTGGAGTCTTGTCTACATTCTAATCAGGATCAGTAGGTTCTTAAGGTTATGTAGGTTTAGTGAACCAGTCACGTTTTGATACAACCTTCTCCTTGGGTTCTACATCATCATTACCCAGGTTCTCCTCTTGATCTTGTGGCATTTCTAAATCTGCAACCTCAAACTCTGGTTCCTCTGATTGAACAGACTCTCCAAGTGATTTTGATTGAGACTTGGTGCCTTTGGATGAGACAGACTGTGATTCTTTACCTTTAGGACCTTTAGTTGGTTCTGCATCCTTGCTAGTCTTCCTCTTCTTTATCCATCGGTCTGATCCAGCGGAAGGGTCTTCATCTTTATCTTTATCTTTTTGGCTTCTCTTCAACGAATACACTTTACTATAAGTTGAGAAGAGAGACTTGTAGAGATCATAAGATTTTATCAATCCTTCATAGCATTCTTTGTGTTTAGGAGATGCCATATATGATTCACTTTTATCCATTTTATCGATAAGAATCTTCTTCAAATCAAATTCTGTAAGCGACGCAGTAGCCTCATATAAAGATTGTAGTTGAGAAGACTCCTTGGCTAGAACATCATGTTCAAGTGACTCAGTAACCATGCGTTCGATCTCTGGAGGAGCAACGTTAGACACTACCTCTGGCAGAATCTAAGGCAGTTGATTCTGAACTTATTCTATGATCCTTGCTATTAGCTATTTCGAAAGGAAGTTCATGAATTCATCTCTGGTTGCTCCTAGCTTTGCATCAAGATATTCATCAACTAAAGCCGTCACTTGAGTGTGGAGAGGATCCTTTTTAAGCTCAGCAACTTCTTGTTCCAATGTTGTGAATCTGTTGTTGAATTAGAAGACTGATGCGAAATCAAGAAGTGTTGATGGAGGATTTGTAGCTTCAGTTGTTGGTGGTGGTGAGGATGTTGATTGTTGTGGTGGAGGAGTGAAAGATGGTAAAGATTGTAGGATGACAGTGGAGAATACTAGTGAAGAATTTGAAATAATCGAGACAGTTATTATAAGGAATGTGGGTATCTGCTGGCTTGGTACTTCATGATGGACGTGAACATCCATAGGAGAAACAATTTTTGAAGAAAATTGATTCTTCTTCCATTACATCGGGAACCCTTGGTTTAACACAAGTTCCTTCATTTATAACAGAATGTTTGATTATTATACTTGGAGTAGGTTTGGTAGGAATACCGAAACCACTTGGATGAGTCTTGTGAAAGTCCCTCATACTCTTCCTTCGAACTTCTTCAAATTGAGCATCTTCTTTTAATGCCACATCAAACATCAGCTCAATTCCTTTACCTCTAGCAACATCCACCTTTTCCTTCTTCTTAGACACTGTGTAACACCCCCATATTTAACATATAGCAGCGAAAGCTAATCTAGGGTATTACTTCATGAATCATAGTCACAATAATAGAAAACGACTCAAAAGAGACGTTTTTGAAAGATAAGTTATCATTCATTATTCATCGGAGTTTTTACAAAAGAGGTCCCAAAATACATTTCAAAACAAAAAGTTGAATGATAACAGGTTTGGACGTCCTCATGTCCAATGCCACTCTGTGCCATAGTTGTTCAATTACTTGAGATAAACATGCTAAAAGGATCAACACAAAGGTTGAGTGATATTCACAACGTTCGCAATGTAATAGTTAAATACAAGTCATCACAGGTGGTAATAATTGCAATGAATACAATTATCATGGAAAACAGTATTATTGCCCTAAGCTCATACAACCAAACATTAAAATCCAAAGTCAATTTAACGACTTAAAGGAACAACTGTCCTTATGGAAAGGTAACTTGCCAAAGTTATCCTTTGTTCTCAAATATAGTGCGTTTGGTTACCCTATGTACGGGTACACCAACGGGAGTCATCACCTCCAATAGATCTATCCACAATATTTACGTTCACTCGTAAGTGACTAATGGTTCATGATTAAGAAATACTGGCAGTGAAAGCAAACTTAGGCAATAATATATCAGGATAGCATACAGTTGGAAAACATGTATCTAGGGTTTATAGAATGTATCTCCCCACGGATTTAGAAAATATGTTAATGTGGGATATGAATCACTTATCAAGGTAGTTGATTGATTTGAAATTTAATTCAAATGAGAGTAAACAGCCTCGTCACGCAACCTGGTATTTCATAAAGTTTAACGGTTTTTGGTTTTATAACTTGTGAAAATATCGTATCACTGTTCGGGCTATCATAATCCAGAGGTCATGTAGTAAATGTTTGAGGAGCTAGGACACTTTAAATCGTAAATCCAGCAACTCGTCAAAACGTCTACTCAAATGAAACCCCTCACATGAAACTCCCTAGTAACGTGATACGTTATAGATTAAATGATAAGGTTTTATCTTTTTAAGTTTCTTCAAAAGCTAGCGGATGATAAATTATGTTAAATATATAACATAATTGATTTTATAGTGTTTCGATCGACGAATGATAACGACAAATGTGTCAGGTTTTAATAAAATTGAGTCTTATAATATTTAAATATATTTTTATAATTAATATAAAAATATTATATTTTATACCTTTGAGAATATGAAAATGACAATATATACCCTTGATATATATATATATATATATATATATATATATATATATATATATATATATACTACAAATATATATATTTATACCTATATTATATATTAACATATATATATATATATATATATATATATATATATATATATATATATATATTTACAAATTAACACTTTTATTTTTATAATTTTAACATATTAAACACTTTAACTTCATGTATGACAAAACACCCCTGAAATTTAACTTAAGAATAAATTGCCATTTCTGCCCTCTAGGTTATATGTTTCAAGAATTTACAATATATACCCCTTTGCATGAAACCATTTGCGAATTAAGTCCAAAAACCATAATATTGATATTTTTGATTTAGAAATCAATTTTGCAGGTTATAGCTTATTACTATAAGCTAAAATAAGTAACTTTTATGAGCTTATAGCTTATGAGCTTAAAAATCCAAAATGGGTTCGTTTGGTTTAAAATGATTAACCCGATGGGTTTAAGGCTTTAAGATTAGTTTTCAAGCTTATAGAAATGATATATGAGCTTATTGAAATAACTTATTATAACAGCTTATGGCTTATAGCTTGTTAGATACACGAAAAGAGCTTTTTAGGGGTTTTTAGAGTGCGTTTGGTTTAGGAAAACCAAATGAGTAAGCTTTAGGGTTTAAGGGCTAATTTCATGAGATCATAAGGATGTATAGGAGTTGATATATAATCTAAAACAATACAAGAGTTTATAGAACAAGGTTTAAAGACTTACAAGCTGGAATGATTTTGTAAGATGAAATGGGTCGAAACACTTTAAGTTATGAATCAAGACGTACTTTCTTACTTAAATCTTGGCTTCTACTTAGCTTTACAACCTTCTTTCTTCTCTTCTATGCTTGGCTAGAATTTGATTTAAGGTGTATAGGGTTTTAATGTGAATTGAAAGTGTAGGTATGTATGCGTGTATATATAGTGTAAAGAAAAGAGTATTGCCCAGTTTATTAGATTGGTGACCAAGGTAAGTGGTAGTGGTGCCAAGGGTGCCGTAGAGTAGTGACCAAGTAATAGCTAGGGTGCAAGGAGGTGATTCATGGAGCTATTTGAGGTGCTTGAGGTGCTTGAGGTGCTTGAGGTGCTTGAGGTGCTTGAAGGCTTTGAGGTGTTGAGGTGATTGATTTTAGGTTAGAACTAGTTTTTGGTGTTTAGGGTTTTCGTCATAGGTTTAGGTTTAGAATTAGGGTTTTGTTTAGTTTTAGTTTTTGGTTAGAAGTTGTGCTTAAGGGTTGTAACTTTTGTTAAATGGTGGTATGAAATAAACATGATTTTGGGAGGGAAAAATGCTAGTTTGAATTCTATTGCATGTTTAACTTGTACTTTGAGCTTTAGGGAGTTGTACATTGGTTTTGGAGGGAATTAATATTCAAAATTTATGCATTATACACTTGTACACATGCCTTGCAAGCTTGAACATTCACTTTATATGTAAACATTTCATATAATTAGGGTGTTGATATAAACGTTAACGTTTGAAATCCGTTTTGTAATAACGTTTTGAAAAGTACGTTAAATAGATAACGTATGATAAAATAGAGTTTAAAACATATTGCTTGACATATTATAACGTTTACTGGCTATAAACGTTGATGAAATTGGCATAGGTAGGTTGCGTGAGCTCGTTTACTTAGGTTATGCAAGTTACGTTGCATAATAGGTGGAATAAAGAAAAAAATATTCACGTGAAAATGGTTGTACTTAATTTAATAAGTAGATATTACATTGATTGCAATTGCATCTAATTTAATAGATGGATAATTACATTGATGAAAATTGTGGGTTGTTATAGTCTCCCAACCTTAAAAGAAATCTCATCTTGAGATTTAGTTGGATGTCGGAGTGATGTTTGAAAATAGATGTGGATACTTGGCACGAATTTGATCTTCGCGTTCCCACGTAAATTCTGGTCCTCTTTTAGAGTTCCATCTTACTTTGACTATAGGAATACGACTTTGTCTTAGTTGCTTGACTTCTCGATCCATGATTTCCACTAGTTCTTCCACAAAATTGAGTGTGTCATCGAGCCAAAGCTCTTTCATTGGAATGACGATAGATTCATCAGATAGGCATTTCTTTAGATTAGAAATGTGGAAAGTATTGTGGACACTACTGAGTTCTTCAGGAAGCTCAAGTGTATATGCCACTGGGCTGACCCTTTTAAGGATCTTAAATGGTCTAATGTACCGGGGGTTAAGCTTTCCTCGCTTTCCGAAATGAATGACACCTTTTCGAGGTGATACTTTCAACATAACACGATAAACTATCTTGGAATTCCAAGGCTTTCGTCTTCATTAGCATAAATACTTTGTCGATTCTTTGTAGTTGCAAGCATTGTTGAATTTGTACTATCTTTTCGGTGGTTTCATGGATTATCTCTGGTCCCGTAAGTTGAACATCTCCAACTTTGGCCTAGCAGACATGTGATCTACACTTTCGACCAGAAAGTGCCTCAAATGGTGTTGCCTTAATATTGGCATGGTAACTATTATTGTAAGAAAATTCTACCAATATTAGGTGTCTTTCCCAACCTTTTCCAAAATCTATAACACAGGCTCGAATCATGTCTTTGAGTTTTTGGATGGTTATTTTACTTTGTCCATCAATTTCGGGATGATATGTCATACTCATGTCTAATTGAGTACCCAAAGCATTCTGCAATGGCTGCCAGAATCTGGATGTGAAATGACTGTCATGATTCGAGATGATAAATATCGGTACTCCATGCCGTGAGACTATTTCCTTTATATATAACCTTGTAAGGGTTTCCATACTATATGTTGCTCTGGTGGGGATGAAATGTGCTAATTTGGTAAGGCAATCTCAATGACCCAAATTATGTCATGTTCGCTTGACATTTTGGGTAGTTTTGTAACAAAGTACATCATTATTCTTTCCCATTTACATGTAGGAATCTCTGGATGTATCAATAAGCCGGATGGCTTCTGACATTCTGCTTTAACTCTAGAACATGTCAAACACTTGCCGACATATTCAGCGATGATTGCCTTCATGTTAGGCCACCAATAGAGTTTCTTTAGATCCTGATATATCTTGTCAGAACCTGGGTGGATGGAATACTTTGATTTATGGGATTCATGCATGATTAAATCCCTCAAATTACCAAAGAGTGGTAACCAACTTCGATTCTTGATACAACAAGTTCCATCAGGACGTACTTCAAATGCTTTGTCCATTCCTCATAGATTCTCAGTTTTGATGTTCTCTTCCTTGATTACCACGGTTTGGGCTTCGAGGATTTATGATCTCTAACTCGGAGTGGTTTGATTTGTTCTTTCCGGCTTAAGGCATCTGTTACAACATTTGCCTTTCCAGGATGGTAGCGAATCTCACAATCGTAATCTGCGAGCAATTCTAACCAACGGCGTTGTCTCATGTTCAACTCTTTCTGATCAAGGATATGCTGAAAACTTTTATGATCAGTGAACACAGTACACTTTGTGCCATACAGATAGTGTCTCCAAATTTTAAGAGCGAACACTACTGCTCCTAATTCGAGTGTGTTTTTCCCCCCCCCACTTATGGTATAGTTCTCTTCATGAGGCTTAAGTTATTGAGATGCATATGCAATAACTTTTTCTCTTTGCATTAATACTGCTCCTAGACCTTGATGTGATGCATCATAGTAAACGACAAAGTTATCATTTCCTTCTGGTAATGCTAAGATTGGAGCTTCACAAAGTTTCTGTTTTAGCAATTGGAAAGCTGACTCTTGGTCTTCTCCCCAAATATACTTTTTGTTTTTCTGGGTTAATTCAGTCAAAGACTTTGCAATCTTTGAATATATTTATCAATCTCTTGATAGTAGCCGGCGAGTCTAAGGAATTGGCGTACTTCTGTGGGTGTAGTAGGAGATGCCCAATTCTTAACTGCTTCAATCTTGGCGGGGTCAACGTGAATTCCTTGGCTGTCAATCACATGCCCAAGAAATTGCATGATACTAATCCAGAAATCACATTTAGAGAACTTGGCATATAATTTCTCCTTTTTGAGTAATTCCAAGATTATTCTCAAGTGATCTGCATGTTCTTCTTTGTTACGGGAGTAGATGAGAATTATCATTGATGAAATATATATATAATTTATCCAAGTATGGGTCTCATACACGATTCATGAGATCATGAATACAGCTGGTGGTTAGTTAAATCAAACGGCATCACTTGGAATTCGTAGTGTCTGTACCGTGTTCTGAAAGCAGTCTTAGGAATATCTCATCCCTGACTCTTAGTTGGTGATAGCCTGATCTTAAGTCAATCTTCGAGTAAACACTCGAACCTTGAAGTTGGTCGAATAAATCATCGATCCTGGGTAATGGGTAACGATTCTTTACGGTGAGTTTATTCAGCTCCCGGTAATCGATACACATTCTAAAAGATCCGTCTTTCTTTTTAACAAATAAGACAAGGAGCTTACCAGGGGCGAAGTTACATGGTCGGATTAAACCTCGGTCTGTTACTCTTGTAGTTGGTCAGGACTATTTCCTGCATTTCTGATGGAGCTAGTCTGTAGGGTATGCTCGAGCTACTGGTGCCGCTCTAGAATGTAAATAGATTTGAAATTTCCTATTGGCGAAATTAGAGGAAGGCAAGTAGATTTTTAGGAAATCTTTTGGATATTCTCCTGATTCTGTTATATCTTCTAGTCGTTTTTCATCTGACTTCTTCTCCATTACTTGGGTACAAAAAAACTTGATAATCCTTAGATATTTTCTTTCGGTTTTAATTCAGGATATGAGGGGGGGGGGGGGCTTATTCGGGTTTTACTTTGATCACCCTCGGATGATCAAAGTTTACCATCGTAGGGATGTGGAGGATTTATCGTCACAAATAATTCTAGCTTGATACTTGGATACAATATCCATTCCTATGACGACATCAAAAACTATGAGTTTAATCGGCATGAGTTTAATTTTGAAAGTGTTGGTTTAACAAGATAGAGGGTAACCCTGGCTAACGGGATAGTGCATACTAGGTTTCATCAGCCATTTCAATGTCATAGGCTAGATTTAGTGTAATTGGCTGGTGTATTAGTTAGAGCAGAGATATGGGATACAAACTTTTTATCGGCTCCTGAATTCAAATAAATACTCTAGCTAGATGTAGGTTTAGAAGGAACGTACCCGTGACTATTTTCGGGTCTCGGTGAGCGTTCTTGTCCCTCAGCAAGTATGCTCTTCCGTGGGCATTGTTGTTTGCCTTTGGGCACTGGTTTCTGTAATGCCCTTTCTCTCCACAGGCATGACAAGTTACTGATACTGGTTGCAAGTTGCTTCCAATGGCTGGCCCTTTGTTTCTACAGTTCCTGGTCAGATGACCCACCTTGTTGCAAGTCTGACACTTGATAGTGCAAGGTCCTGTGTGATGCAGGGTACATTTCTTACACAACAGGGAAGGCTTCCAGATTATCCTACTGTTTTAGTTGGGCGATAGCATAAGCCCTGACAGTTTCTTTCCTTCTATTCTGTTGTTGTTGGTAGTCATTTTTGCGGTTGTTATTGTTGTTACGGTTGTTTTGGTAGTTGTTGTTGGTGAAGGTTCTTCTATCATCAAACTTTTGTTTGTGATCATTGGTTCCTTGCACAAAATTATGCTTTGTTACTTGATCCATTAACGTCTAAGTTATGGTAATGGCTTCTTCCAAAGTTTGAGGCTTTAAAGTAGTAACATTTCCTTCAATACTTCTGGGTAATCCCCCAATGAAGACTTCCATGGGTTTCTTGGAATTTGGCACCATAGTTGGGCATAAGACTGCTAATTCCTGGAATCTTCTAATGTAAGTCTTGAGATCATGCCCTTTTATAGTTAGGTTGTAAACTTTATCTTCTATTTTCTTGACTTCAGTTCGGGGGCAATACTTCTTTATTAAGAGCATTTTAAATTCGGACCAGGTAATTTTGTAGGCTTCCTCTATTCCAATAGGCTGGGCGAATGAATTCCACCATGATAAAGCTTCTTCAGTTAGAGTACCAGTAGAAAATTTCACTTTGAAGTCCTTGGTACAGTTACTGTGGAGAAATACTGATTCAGTTCGTTTAAACCAACGGATGAGGCCAACAGCGCGTTGTTGTTACGGTAGTTGTTGTTGTTAGTGAAGGTTCTTCTATCATCAAACTTTCGTTTGTGATCATTGGTTCCTTGCACAGAATTATGCTTTAGTACCTGATCCATTAGCCTTTGAGCTATGTTGGCAGCTTCTTCCAGAGTTGCGGCAATACTATCAGCAACTAATTTCCTGATGGCGGTCTGAGTCATAGTTGGTGTTGTAGATGTTGATGTTCTCTTGGGAGCCATTCTATCAATATTTACAAGACAACACAAGTAAGAATCATATCACAAGTTATTGTCAAAATTTTCATACATAGTGGTATTGAAATTATTTGACACATCATTGTATGGATTCTTATTTTGATACAAGTTCTAACAAAGAATTACACCACCTTTGATATTACATTGCAGGATATAACGGGAATTTTGGAATTTAAGACTTTCAGAGATGGATACTCTAACAAGCATCTGACTCATTAGGTTTCTCGAGGATTGGTTCACTTTTTAGTGACCACTTAGATAACTTATCAAAGGGATAGTCTGGTGATGGGGGTGTACTTGACCTAACTGGTGATGAAGATCCTACTGATGAGGACGGAGATAACGATACATGAGTAGTCGTAATACAGGACATAGGATAAACAATCATGACATACATAGATCTATATCATGGAACAGTAAGATATAATGGAATCACCACTTTATTATATCATAGGTAACTTGTCTATATATCTTACCTAACCAAAATTTGACAAGTGTTGATACTTATGTCACACATCCCGTGGTTGGATTCTAAACAAAAGCTGTAATGATAAAGATCTAGTCTAGTAGTCTGGTGGTCCTCCCTTGTGGTTCTTGAGCTCATGGATTGTATCCAAAAAGACTCTTCATATCTGATTGGTGGCGAACCTGGATATCCTCGATGATTAGTTCTAGAGTAGAAATCCTAAAGCGAGCAAGAGCAATCTTGTCGTTATGTCCCATTTGCTTTCTCTGAAGTCCAGCAATCTGAGCACGGGCTTCTTGAAGTTTGGTCTTTAGTTTGTCAAAATCTTGTTGTATGATTACTCGACCGTCAACAAGACCTTCTACATTATCTTCCATTTCCTCAACGTGGTCAAGAGAAATTTCATCTAAGTGATTTAAAATATCTTTGATTTGTTCTTCATGACGTGCTTAAGACGTGTTTAGAATGCCATGATAATTCTCTCCAATCTCAAATACTTGAGGCGGAGCAGAAGGATTAGTAGAGGAAGATGATAGGAAACGGGCTCATTTCTGAGGTGGCCGAATCTCTTCAGGAAGAAAGAAATCTTGGGGATCAAACATTGGTGATAGTGGTAACACTGTGTTGTTACTGAAGATTTGTTATTGAAGAACTTAGAATATAGTCTAAGTTATTAGTGCTGCTAGTTGTAATAGTTAGTACTGCCAGTACAAATGTTAGTACTGCCAGTTTAGTTAGTACTGTTAGTTAATATTTTGTACTGTTAGTATTATATTAGTACTGCTAAAGTGATATGCATGAGTTATATTAGGAATAGATATGCATGATCACTTGACGCATTTTGTAATCCCATTAGGGTTTTCTTGGTGTATAAAAGGAACTCTACGGAATAGTTAAAGTAATACATCAATATCTAGAAAAGTCATAGCTATTAGGCAAAACATATTGTTGTTTTGTGAATCATTCAATATATTGTGAGTTGAGAGAAAGTTTTTATGTTACTGTTACATTGCTTTATTGTTTTTCTAGTGTATAAAGATTAGATTCTGCATAATCTTTATATATTACTCAAGGTTTCTATCATAGTTGCTTTAGATCTATCTAAGACAACTAAAGCTTTAACAAGTTAATCAAAGATCTGTTAAAAAGGGATCAACAAGTGGTATCAGAGCTTGTGTTCTGAAACCTTGATCAAGAAGAGACAAACTTGAAGAACTTTGTATTCAAACAAAGAGATGGATCTATAAACTACCCAAAACAATGTTGTTGCAAAGTTGCCCCTTCTAAAACAGGGTGACTATGAGATGTAGAAGCTAAGGATCGAAAGTACTTTCAAGTTCAATATTATGCTCTATGGGATATCATAGAGAATGATAATTCTTTCAAACCTGTAACTCGTACAATAACTAATGCAAATGGTACCTCTACTTCAACAATACCAGGTCCAATTACCACTAAAGAGAATGCCCAAAATACGAATGATGTAAAAGCAAGAAGCATGTTGTTGATGGCACTCCCGAGTGAACATCTATTGACATTCAGTCAATACAAAGATGCCAAAACTTTGTTTAAATCCATACAAGCAAGATTTGATGGTAATGATGCCACAAAGAAGACACAAAAGATACTTCCGAAGCAGATGTAAGAGAACTTCAATGCCCCAAGCACAGAGTCACTTAACTCTATCTTTAACAGGCTTCAGAAAAATGTTAGCCAATTGGCCATCCTAGGTGAAAACATCTCTCAAGAAGATCTTAACTTAAAAATTTTAAGAAGTCTGCCTTCTGAATGAAACACTCATGTTGTAGTCTGGAGGAACAAACCAGATCTTGAAACAATGAGCTTTGATGATCTCTACAACAATTTCAAGATTGTTGAATAAGAGGTCAAAAGAACTGTAACCACAAGCTCAAGCTCAGGATCTTATAATATGGCCTTTGTGTCATCTCCTGATAGTACTAATGAAGTTGATACTGCTAATATTCAAGTTAGTATTGTTAGTAAACCAGTTAGTACTGCTAGTACTCATGATGATACTGCTAAGTTAAGTGATGCCACTGTCTATGCATTTCTGGCCAATCAACCAAATAGGTCTCATCTTGTACATGAAGACCTTAAATAAATTCATGAAGATGACTTTGAAGAAATGGATTTAAAGTGGTAGCTAGCATTACTAAGCATGAGAGCAAGAAAGTATTACCAGAAAACTGGTAAGAAGATCACTATCAATGGAGGTGATATAGCCGGTTATGACAAGTCAAAGGTAGAATGTTTCAATTGTCATAATATGGGACATTTTGCAAGGGAATGCAGAGGTCCTAGGAACTAGGAAAGCAGGCCTAGGAATTAAGACAGCTCAAAGAGAACTGTTAATGTGGAGGACACTTCTTCTAAAGCAATGATGGCTTTTGATGGAGCTAGTTTTGATTAGAGCTTTATGGCAGATGAGGAGGTCCCTACCAACATAGCTCTTATGACTTTCTCAGACTCAGAGGTACATAAAGAAAAAACTTGTTCTAACACTTGTCTTAATTCATTTGAAACTCTTAAAACTTAGTATGATAATCTAAGAATAGAGTTTAATAAATCTGAGTTTGATCTTGCTACCTATAAAAGAGGTCTAGCCTTTGTAGAAGAACAACTTGTCTTCTACAAGAAGAATGAGGTTATGTTTACTGACCAAATTATTGTTTTAAAAAGGGATGCCTCATTCAAAGACTCAGAAATCAATGCTCTTAATATACAGATAGAAAAACTAAAGAAAGAAAATGAGAGCAATCAGATTAAAATTGACAATTTTGAAAATGCCTCTAAGAGCCTAGATAAATTGATAGGGAGTTAAATTTCTGATAATAGTAGAAAAGGTATGGGGTTTGATAGCTATAATGCTGTTGCACCTCCACCTACAGGCTTATTTGCACCCCCAACTATTGATTTGTCCAACTCTGGTCTTAAGGAGTTTCAACAGCCTGAATTTAAAGGCTATGGATTGAAGGCCAATAAAAGTGTTTGTGAAAATTCCTCAAATGAGATTAAGAAAACTACTGATGCCCCAATAATTAAAGATTAGGTTTCTAATTGTGATGAGGATGAGTCTGAAGTAATGGTGTTAAAATCTAATAATGTTCAACATAAACCTGAGCAAGCTAATCAACCTAGGAAAGTTGGTCAAAACCCTAGGAATAATAGAACTCAAAAATTAGGAGTTAGGTTTCAGTTTACAAAGAAAGCTTGTTTTGTGTGTGGGAGTTTTAACCATCTAATTAAAGACTGTGATTTTCATGATAAAAAGATGGTACAAAAACCTATGGTTAACAATGTGAAAAAAGGAAGTGGTCAAAGGGAAGATAGACCAGTTTGAAATAATGATATGAGGTTTAATCATCAAAATTTCTCTAATTCTAGAAAGAATTTTGCTCCAAAATTAGTTTTAACCAAGTCTGGCATAGTATCAGTTAGTGCTGCTAGGCAAAGCTCTTTAAGAGCAGCAGCACCAGTTAATGCTGCCAGGCCTATTAATACTGCTGCACCTAAACCCTTTGTGAATGTTGCAAAAACTAGACCAAATGCTTTTCAAAAGTTACATTCACCATATAGGATACCTTTTTACCAACAAACAGCACTTAAAAACAGAAATTTGAATGACAAAGTTAATAATGCTAAGGTAAATTCTATTAATACTGCTAAGGGAAACATAGTGACAAGTGCTGTTGGGGAACAAGGGATTCATGTTGTTAAGTCCTCAACATGCTAGGTTTGGAGACCTAAAATTAAGGAGCTAGATCATGTCTCCAAAAACAGTGGATCATACATTTGTAAGCAATTTGACTATGTTGATCCAGTAGGCAGACTCAAGTCAGTAATGGCTTGGGTCCTCAAGAAAAACTAAATCTCTTGTGTTTGATTTGCAGGGTGATCTACAAGTTGCTTTAAAAGATACAGGGATTTTTAACAGTGGATGCTCCCGGCATATGACAGGAAACAAGTCCTATCTCACATATTATCAAGAATATGATAGAGGATTTGTTGCATTTGCAGGCAGTTCTAATGGAGGTAAAATATCTGGAAAAGGTAAAATTAGAACAGGAAAATTAGACTTTAAAGATGTGTACTTTATGAAAGAACTTAAGTTTAACCTTTTTAGTGTCTCACAGATGACAGGAAAAATAGTGTTCTTTTCACTGAAACTGAATGTCTTATTCTCTCTCCTAATTTTAAGCTACCTGATAAAGTCAAGTATTGCTTAAGGTTCCTTAAAAGAATAATATGTACAGTTTTGACCTAAAGAATGTTGTTCCTTCAAAAGGTTTGACTTGTTTATTTACAATGGCCACAAATGATGAGTCTAAGTTGTGGCATAGGAGGCTTGGTCATATAAACTTTAAAACAATGAATAAACTTATAAAAGGAAATCTTGTTAGAGGTTTGCCTTTAAAGATTTTTTAAAATGACCACTCATGTGTTGCTTGTCAGAAAGGAAAGCAACACAAAGCCACTTGTACGTCCAAGCTTATGAACACAGTCAACCAACCTTTACAAATTTTGCATATGTATTTATTTGGACCAACTTTTGTAAAGAGCATCATGGGTAAAATGTATTGCCTAGTGGTCACTGATGACTATAGATTTAGTTAGGTTTTCTTCTTAGCTAAAAAGGATGAGACTAGTGGAATCCTTAAAGACTTTATAACAGACATAGAAAATCAATTGAATCACAAAGTTAAATCATCAGATGTGACAATGGGACTGAGTTTAAAAATTATGAAATGAATTAGTTTTGTGGCATAAAAGGGATTAAGGGGGAATTCAGTAATGCTAGGACTCCACAGCAAAATGGAGTTGCTGAAAGAAAGAATAGGACTCTTATAGAGGCAGCTAGAACTATGTTGACAAATTCACTATTACCTATACCATTTTGGGATGAAGTAGTTAATACTGCTTGTTATGTACAGAACAGGGTATTAGTGACTAAACCTCATAATAAGACACCTTATGAACTCTTAATTGGTAGAACACCTATTATAAGTTTTATGAGACCTTTTGGTTATTCAGTTACTATTCTTAACACCCTTGATCACCTAGGAAAATTCGATGGAAAGGCTGATGAGTATTTAATAGCAAAACTAGGAAGGTAGAGGAAAACCTGCATGTAAACTTTCTTGAAAACAAACCAAATGTTGCAGGTAAAGGACCAGAATGGCTGTTTGATATTGATTCTCTAACCAATTCTATGAATTATCAACCAGTCAGTGCAGGAAATAGATCTAATGGTTATGCAGGTTTAGAGACTAATTCTAATGCAGGACAAGCTAGAAAAGAGAAAGAGCCTGAACAAGAATACATTCTATTACCATTGCTGCATACAAGTTCAAATGTTCCTTCAAGTTCTGAGGAAGCAGTACCTAAAGATGATGATGGCAAGAAGGCAAATGAACAGCCAGCATTTGATGAACGAGGTAAAACTGATGATCTAGGAAGATTGGATCAACAAGTGAAGAATGGAGATGATTTTAAAAACATTAACAATACTAGCAGTCTTAATACTGTTAGTCCAACTGTTAATGTTGCTGGTGATAAAGATGGAAATTTTAACACCACTAATGATGATTGGGACTTTTCAACACCACTTACAGTTAATGCTGCTAGTTTATCTTTTAGTCATCCAGATGCTCTTGAAGACTATTCTCAGATCCTAAACCAGGAAAACACTGGCATCTTTGATGATGCTTATCATGATAGAGATGATGGTGTAGAGGCAGACTATAACAATTTGGAGACAATAATATCAGTCAGTCATATTCCCTCAACAAGAGCAAATAAGGATCATTCTAAAGATCAAATCATTAGAGAGGTGTACTCTGCAGTATAGACAAGAAGAATGATCAAGCAAAGTGAAGCAGGATTGATCACCTTCATAAACAAGCAAAGAAGAACAAATCACAAAGATTTCCAAAATTGTTTATTTGCTTATTTTCTCTCTCAGATGGAACCAAAGAAGGTAACTCAGGCTTTGGATGATGAAAGTTGGGTAGAAGCTATGTAAGAAGAGCTTCTCCAGTTCAAGCTACTGAATGTTTGGACATTGGTGGATTTACCTTATGGTAAGAAGGTCATTGGTATAAAGTGGGTCTTCAGAAACAAGAAGGATCAAAGAGGAATCGTGGTTAGGAATAAAGCCAGGCTGGTAGCATAAGGTTATAGACAAGAAGAAGGCATAGATTATGATAAGGTTTTTGCTCCTGTTGCTAGGATTGAAGCAATCAGGTTATTTTTAGCCTATGCATCATTTATGGATTTCATTGTATACCAGATGGATATAAAGAGTGCCTTTTTATATGGCACTATAGAAGAGGAGGTTTATGTCAGCCAACCTCTAGGTTTTGTGGATCCAAAATTCCCAAATAAAGTGTACAAGGTGGAGAAAGCATTATATGGTCTTCATCAAGCTCCTAGAGCCTGGTATGAGACCTTATCTACCTACCTATTGGAAAATGGATTCAGAAGAGGGACAATTGATAAGAATTTGTTCATAAAGAAGATCAAAAATGACATTCTACTTGTTCAAGTGTATGTAGATGACATTATTTTTGGGTCTACAAAGAAGTCTTTAAGTACTGAGTTTGAGCAGCTTATGCATAAAAGATTTCAAATAAGCTCCATGGGGGAACTCACTTTCTTTTTAGGGTTGCAAGTTGAGCAGAGAAAAGATGGCATATTTCTTATTCAGGACAAACATGTTGGTGACATCTTGAAAAAGTTTGGCTTTTCTAGTGTAAAGACAGCAAGTACTCCAATGGAGACACACAAGCCTTTATCAAAGGATGCAAATGAAACAGATGTTGATGTTCACCTATATAGGTCCATGATTGGATCATTGATGTATTTAACATCTTCCAGGCTAGACATTATGTTTGCTGTGTGTGCATGCTCAAGATTTCAAGTTTAACCAAAAGCTTCTTATATACATGCAGTAAATAGAATCTTTAGATATCTTAAGGGTCAACCTACTCTGGGCCTTGGGTATCCTAAGGATTCACCTATGTATTTGATAGCTTATTTTTATAGTGACTATGTTGGTGCTATTCTGGATAGAAAATCTACAACAGGAGGTTGTCAGTTCTTAGGTTGCAGGTTAATCTCTTGGCAGTGCAAGAAACAAACAATTGTGACTAATTCAACAACTGAAGCTAAATACATTGTTGCTTCCAACTACTATGGACAGGTTCTTTGGCTTCAAAATCAATTACTTGATTATGGATACAACTTTATGAAGATAAATATTCATATGGATAATGAAAGTGCAATCTGTATGGTGAAAAATCCTGTCTGTCATTCAAAGACCAAGCATATAGAGATTAGGCATCATTTCATTAGATTCCTATGAGAAAAGGTTGATTGAAATGGTTAAGATTCATACAGACTACAATGTTACAGATCTTCTTACTAAATCATTTAATATGACTAGGTTTCAATTTTTGATTGCAAGCATTGGTATGCTTAATCCCTAAAGCATGGATTAAGGGGAGGTTATTTTTGTATAGGTACAGAGGATTGTACACAAATGATGTTTGAGTTAGTATTGAAGGGTAAATATGATGTCAAGTTTCTTAATACTGCTGGGCTTAGTTGATACTATTGGGTAAAACTTTATACTGCTAGTACAAAAGTTAGTGCTGCTAGGTTCAGTTAGTGTTGTTGT
Source organism: Tanacetum coccineum (assembly GCA_026074375.1). Lineage (NCBI taxonomy): Eukaryota > Viridiplantae > Streptophyta > Magnoliopsida > Asterales > Asteraceae > Tanacetum > Tanacetum coccineum. The sequence goes on along the minus strand of BQNB010049152.1, from coordinate 21,812 downwards.
CTACATATGTATTGGTGTAGCTGATAGAAGCTTTGTTTGAGGAAAAGCTATATGGAACTATGTGTATAAGTGCAATGGATTATACATCATGGATACTTAGAATAGAGTGCAAGAGCTACCAAGTGATGAAAATAGGTTAATTCTGTTAACTGATACTTAGTATTGCTAAGCTTAAATGTTAATACTGTCAGTTAGTATGAGCAATATGCAAAATGTTTTGGATTGTGGTTCTCTGTGAAACTAACATTTTGCAGGTTTAGAGCTTAAAGGTTATTTGATTAATAATGGATATGCTGATTTGGTGAGAATGCTGGTGACTTTGTTAATACTGCTGATGTTTCACATGTTGGTTTACACCACATAACAAATGGTCATCAATTCACCATGTCTAATAGACAAGAAAGAATTGGCTATTCTAGGGAAAACGACAACTGGTAAAGAATTCTCAAATCCGTTGATGGCTGGTAGTTTACCAAAAACTATAAGTACAAAAGTTAGTACTGCTAGTACAAACTTAGTACTAGTGTCCAGTACACTGCCTATAAAGAACAACGCGCTCAGTCTCGTGAGATAGGCAACTTTCTTCTCCCTTAGTGTCACAATAAGATATTGATATAGAGAAGAGGGTAGTAACTCTCCACCACTTTCTAGTGTATATCTCACTCAGGAGGTGGTTATGTGGTGGGAGATATGTGGTGTAGACTCAGTCATAGGACACGCGCAAACTATCTCTAGCGATACTAGAGCTCACAAGCTTATGAGGTAGACTCACGACCATGACACAGAATGTGCGCGATTGAAAAGACAATTCACAAAAATAACAACACCAATCCGACATGGAATCACTCGATTAATGGAATGATGTTCTCAGTTGAGAGATATTGTGTTTCTACATATGGTAACTAGCTGGTGTACAATCAGGTAGAAACCATGAGTAAGACAAAACTATAAGACAAGAGTCGACACATGACTTCATTACAATGAAGGTTCTTCTGATAGATACTAAACACTGACTACTTCATGAGTGAAAGAGTCTATGAGGGAGCATGCGACTATTACATTATCTCACTTCTTAGCCGTTTTGGCTCTTCATATATTATTTGCACGGTGGAGGATTAACACTACACACTGCACACAACAATTTGTTTGGGTAGTATAGAGATCTGTAATCTAGGACTACTCACACTCACACAACTATGTGCGACTCGTTCTAGTGACTACAGTGTATGCGCTACTCTTATATAACAAGTGAGGGTTTTGGTGGGCATTACCAATCTACATTATGAAGAAGTAGTGATGTACACAGGCAACACTTTAGGTTACAACATTAAACGAGAACCTTTTAGGAGATGTGTACACATTCATCATTACACATCTTGGGTGATCGCGTTCACTGATATTTGTCTATTCTATTCTTATTACGTGGTAGAAACTAATCACCGTAGTGTGGTCTATCTTGTCTTAGGTACAGACTTATATGTTGTCTTTTGAACTACATCTTCTTACTTAGTATTCAGTGTGATCTATCACAAGGTATACTTCTACTTAGTGTTAGAGGTGAGATATTCAATAACTTCAAGTACACACGTCTGTGTTTTTATTTTTTATGAATGGTGTTTAGTGTGTTAGGGGAATGGATTTTATGGTGTTTATGATGGGTGTTGTTATTTAGGATTGGATTTTGTTGAGTTATGTGTGGATTTTGTTGTTATGGTGGGTGTAAGTTTGTTAGGTGTGGTGTTTTTATTTTGTGGGTATTTTTTTTTGTGAAGTGGTGTTTGGTAAGTAATTATTAGGAGGTGTGGTGTATGTTTATTGGAAGTTGTTTTTTGGAGGGTTTGTTAGTTATATTTTTTGTTTTATTAATTTTATTGTGATTTATTTTTTTAGGGATTATAAAGGGAAATGATTTAAAGTTGAATTTATATTTTTTTTATATTATAATTTTAGTTTAAAGATGTGTAACACTGAATAGTAATATTAAGTGTTGGTGTGAATAGAGGGTTGATTGATATGGGATGTAGTGTTGTTTTGGGGAGTTATGATAATATGGTGGGGAATTATGATTAGTATGTTGGTTGGGTTGGTGTATATGTTATTTGTTGGTTATTTTTGAATTGGATTTTAAATTGTGGAAAGATGTGTGTTGAATGTTTTTGTTGTTGAGTTTTGTTTTGATTTTTGGTGTATATATTATGAGTGTTAAATTGTGATTAGGGTGTGGTTGATAGTTTTGAGTATTTGGTGGAATTATTTTTGTATTGTAAGTTGAATAGATATTGTTGTATGAGTTTGTTTAGTGGTATTGGGGGGGGTTATTATATTAAAATGGATGTGTTTTTGGGTTGATTAGTGAGATTTTTGGTTGATTAGGTTTATGTTATTATTTATTTTATATTGGGTTTTGGTTTGTAAGATTGGTGGTTTTTTAATGATTTATATAATTATATGATTTTGTTAATTTATTGTATGAGTGGGTGATGGTGTGTGTTTGATTTTTTGAGTATGAGATTTGATCTGGATTATTAATTTTAGTTTTATTATAATTTTGAATCTTTTAGAATAGTTTTGTTGTGGTTTTTAAAGATTTTGTGGTTTGTTGAAGTGTGTGTGATTTTTTTTTTAATAGATTAAGGTTTAGTAGTGTATTAAAATATATTGTAAGGGAATAGATGTAAGGTATATGTTTGATGGTGGTTGTGGTGTGGGGAAATTTGGGTTTAGTAGGGGGTTGTTATTGAATGGTGGGGAGGAATGGTGAAGGGATAAGGTTTATGCATATAGGCTATGACTGATATTGTTCTGTATACACTTTATGTGTTCACATATCTTCTAGTCTCTGGTGAGCACGACTGACAGAGTTATCTACACCCACACAGACACATTGGTATAACGTGTCACTCAACGTCAATAAGATAATTTAATATAGAACAGTCATCTATATGAGACACATGTTTAACTTCCTATTAAACACAAGTTGTAGGTGGTTGGGGAGGGATGTCTCAATAATAACATCTTTCGGTAACAAAACGCAGACAGACGACTTTGGAGGTTGAGAGAGCGAGATGGTTATTCACATCTCGTGAGAGATTTAGACTAGATGTGGTCTGATTGTATAGGTGACACATTTGCATAGGAACTTGATGGCATATGGTGGGGTAGGTGAGCACACAGGGGGTAATTGGTATTTGTTGGGTTATGGAGGGTGGATGTGGGGGATATTTAATTTATTTGGTTGGGTAGGAGAGGTATTTTGTTGATTTTTGGGTGTGTTGGGTGTGATGTGAGTGTTTGTATTGAATTGAGTGTTGGTGGTATTGTGGGGGGTAGAGAGGTGGTTGTTGTTGGGGAGTGGGTTAAGTGAATTTATGGGGTGGTGGGGGTGGGTTGTTGGGGTAGGGGTGGAGTTTTGGTAGGGGGGGAAGAATATGGTGGGATGTGTGGATGGTGTTGTGGTGGGTGGTGTAGGTTGGGTGGTAGTGTTGTGGTTTGTAGTAGGTTGTGTGGTTTGTTAAGTAGGTGAGGGGGGTTGTATTGGTTGTGGGTTTTGGGGTTATTGTGGGGTAGTAATAGGAGTGTAGGGAAGGTTGTCACTATGGTAGAGTGTGGTCTGAGGGGGTAAATGTTGGTAGGAGTGGGATTTGTAAGGTGGGGTGGTATTGAGGATGATTGTGGGGTGTTGTTTTTTGTGTGTTGTGTTGTGGTTTTGTTGTTTGGGTTTGATTGATGGGGGGGTGTTTGGTGGGGATTTATGTTGGAATTGTTGATATAGTGTTATGTTTGGAGGTTATTGAAGAAGCCATTAGATTACAAGAACAGGTGATGAGGAGAAAGAAAAATGATTGCAAGAGATGCGATATTGCTAAAAAATGGAAAGAGAATATGGATAAAGCTGGAATAGAAAGAAGCTGTAGCTGAAGTTGATATTGAGCTTCATGTTATTGAGTGAATGATCCTCAGTAATAAAGTATCAATGCACTCAAAATAGACCTAGATCTGTAGCTAAAGTCAGGAAGAATATGATTATGTACTTGAAGAATTAAGGAGGCTACAAGATAAAAGATTTCAAGGAATGCAGCTATAATGATATAAGACGCAATATTTGAAAAGCATGGGATCAAGTTCATTCATTTGTGCCTATGGATTCTAAAGAATTCAAAATGACCTAAAAAGAGCAGGTGAAGAGTTGAGCAGGAACCTGCTAAAAGATAAAGAACTGAAGAAGTTTCAGAGTCAGTTCAAGAAGCAAACGAGATGAAGAACCAAAAAATAGATGAATTGGTCTCAAGAACACTGAATCAAATGGTAATCATAGTTTCCAGAGATGAAGTGAAGAAATGTTATGAAGCTCTTCAACCAAATACACATAATTATATGGAAAGTTTACTCTAAAGACACTATGCAATTTTGAAAAATCATCAGAGTAGGCAATCACACAGAGGTATATCAGGTTTTTGAAGACATGCTTAAGAATTTTGACAGGGATGATCTGGTTAAATTATGGAGCTTAGTTCAAGAAAGATACAACTCATTAGGACTTACTGAAGATAAAGAGATAGAATTGTGGGTTGAACTAAAGATGTTATTTGAAGCAGATGCGTGTATAAAATCTTTTAGAACTTCAGAGATAAAATATGACATAATCCTTTGAAATGGTCGTCTGTTATATATATGTGTGTAAGTTCATCATGTAGCAACAGAGAAAGTGACAAGATATATTCATGCTGTTGAAAAGGATTATCCACTGACAAAGGACTTGCAACTTTGTGATGCTATGGTAACAAGCTAAGATGGATCAACAATTCAGAGATGGTTTGATGAGCCTTTTTGATATAGATCTACAATATTAGCAAACAGACCAAGGAAGTATAAATGTTTGGTAGCATCTTCAGCGAGTACATTAAGAAAGAAAACTGAGATTTAAAATGGTAAATCAACAAGTTTAGGGGAGGATTGTTGGGATTTAGAGCTTCTACACTTAGTACTCTCTATATTTATGTTAGGTACCCGGCAGTACATTGTTAGTACTGCTAGTTATAGTTAGTATTGTTAGTTATATATTTAGTATTGTTAGTCTTATATAGTTAGTACTGCTTATGTGATATGCATGAGATATATTAGGAATAGATATGCATGATCACTTAACGTGTTTTGTAAGCCCATTAGGGTTTCCTTGGTGTATAAAAGGAACCCTTACGGCATAGTTAGATATACAAATCTAATAGAGAAAAGTCATAGCTATTAGGCAAAACATATGTGTTTTTTGTGAATCGTTTCAATATATTGAAAGTTTTGAGAAATTTCCTGGTGAATACTATTTTATTGATTGTATTGTACTTCTAATGTAAAAGATTATATTCCGCATATTCTTTAATATATACTACAAGGTTTTCGTCATAGTTGTTCATTCTAGAGCAATCTTTAGACAGACGAGATGCGGAGCTAGACAAACACTATAAACAAGCTAAAGGTATCAAACATAGAGAGCTAGCTATATCAACAAGATCTACTCGACGACACACGAAATCTTTTCTCTATCCTCATGCGTATGTGCAACCTGCAACTCACAACACACACCGCAAATGGATCCTACACCTATCATTCTACACACAATGAGTGCTCGTACCACACAGGTATCATAGGTGGATTTTCGTTAATCACATGAACTATAGTGGAGGACCAAGCGATGCATGACATATTCCGTCTCATCGAATTGGCCCATTCTCAGAAGGACTACCAGAGTCACTAAGAGGAGAACCAATATGTAATGAGAATGAATCAATCTTATAGTGTGCAACACGCTCTGATCTGAACACACTCAACCTATTCCTGGACTATAGATACTACATCCAGATCTTTATAGCGTCTACTCTCTAGCTAATGTACTTCAATATCTGAGTGAAGACCTCATTCACTAGGACAAGCATATGCGAGATACAAACGAACGGATCCTCGACTCACGCCTACGAGAGTAGGACACAACAGAGACAACCACTCAACCCGCGAAACATCTCTCTTCACGAAGGCTTGCGGCGACCCGAACTCTATTACTCAACCATGTTTTTAAGTGAGAGCGGGTGCGGCACACCAGATTTCACTTGGAATGAGCTGTACACACAACGATTCAAGCGATCCACCCTAGACTAGTCAACATAGAGTAGCAAATAGAGCACAGAACTTGCTCCTAACACAAGAGTCACTTACTTGAACTTCAAAATTCAACAATGCATCTTTATGATTTCACCATGATACCAAATTCAAAATTCAATAATGCATCTTTAACAGGTTCACCATGATCCTGTGACTCATATTCCTTAATATCCTCAATATTGATATAACATTTATCAATCAAGTATTTGAGGTATCCTTGCGGATCTATAAATGAAAATTATATCATTATAAGGTTTAACATTTAAAGCCTCGATATGATATTCACTAGTGTGTTTAGAAGGTTATGAATTTTGTATTTTGATCTCTTTCAGATCTAAAAATGCTCCCACTTGCTTTTTGTTATTAAAGACTCTTCTATAATTACTAAGCATGTAGAGGGACATTACAAGATACATTGACAGTTTCTGAGTTTAGTTTGTTAATATCATTCTTCATAAGACTTTTAACAAATTCAGAACTTCAATTTTAAGACTTAAAGGGAGTCATCATATTCCATAATCATGATGGTGTCTTATCAACCTTCTAGGTTGGAGTTATTTTGAGTATTTACAAGACATACTCAATTTCAAACCTTGACAGATTTAGAGGTAACATATTTAAGTTATCAAAATCAAATAATTCCAAAGATTTTGATTCAACACTCTAGACATACCATAATAAGTGGTATTCTATGAGTAGTTTAATTGTGAGACTTAAAAAAAATCAACAAATTTCTTTTTTATTTAAATATACTTAAAACTAATTAAATCACATACTTATCAATTATGTCAAACGTAAATTTGAATATATATATTTAAAAATCTATTTGCATGCAATAGTGTATACGCGTTAACTAGTTCAAGAACTCTTACATGTTAACTATACATTATTTTTGTCTTTTGAACAATTTTAAGGACATTTTGTTTCATGTCATAGCCAAGAAGATATAACTTAACTTTATGTTATAAGTCTATCAACATTTAAAGATTTCATGTTATAATTTACATTAAACATAAACATATTTAACTAAATTAACTCCTTAACATCAACTCTGACTTCAATAGAGATTCCAAGTTAATACAAGATTACTTCATATATTTGGACATTCCATAGCACATAACCTATTTACTTGAATAAGTCTTATTTCCATATCTTGAACATATGTTCTAAATAGGGCAATAAGTCCTAGTAGATATTAGTTTCTTACCTTACGGTCAAGAGAAACATTTAATCATATTGTTCTTTTCATGTTTTGTACCTTGCACACAATAAAGAATTCTCCTACCCCACACCACTTGTGCATGGCACAACATCATACGTGTTAGTCAAACACCACACGTTGCGTTTGTTTATGTAGACAATAAGGATAGTGTTCACAGATTTACTTACAAGTAGATATTGAACCACTTTGTTTAATAAGAAATAGTACACGACTATCCTTAAAACCATTAGTGTGTATAGTTGGAAAACTATATATTATCTCAAGACAAGCGAGAAATAATCTGGGACCAAGATAATAAACCGTGTAGCTCAAACTGAATTAGACAACATGATGCTCCCACTAGATTTGACAACATTGCAAGTGTCCCATAACCAGTGAAAACAAATAGTGATCTATTTATTTTCCAACTTTCTTTGAAATCTTAATTAGTAGCAATGTACTTAGATTTCAAAATTTTCTACTATGTAGATGAGGGACTATCCATCAATGCTATTTATTAACTTGAAAATTGGGCATGCAATTTCCTCCTTAATTTTGATTAAGACAAACAACTAGATACATTATTCTAGTTTCCTTCAGTCAACTACTCTCTATTCGCGTGTCTGCGTCTAGCGTAGATGAGATGGCGAACACATACTTATACTAACATCCACAGGACCACACTCTCCTGTCTAAGAGCACACTTATACTCGAACTTACATAATGATCCAATGTCGACACTACGACACAGATTCTTTTAAAGAACATATTCTCTAGTTATCCGAATGTCTTATATGTTTCAAAGTACTCACCATCGAATAAGGGTGATGAAATCTAGATGAAAAATAAGTCATGAGCCAATCTACTTAACATTTTAATATTCTTGATCGATGTTCAATAGTATAATATATATAAATATAAATAATATATTTTAGTATATAATATACTAATTATACTTATAAATAAATAAATAGTGTTAGTGGTGCGTAGTGTGTTGGTGTGTGTATATATATGTGTATATATATATATATATTGTTGTGTATATATATTATGAAGTATATATATATATATTATATATATATATATATTTATAATATAAATATAGAGTAAATATATATATAATGTGTGTGTATATTATATAAGAATATATATATATATATATATATAATATATATGTGTGGTGTTGGTGTGTGTATACACATATATATATACACAAATAAATATTATATATATATAGTATATATAATATCTATATATAATATATATATACTATTAAGATATATTATATAATATATAAAACTATATGTGTGTTGTGTTGTGTGTATATATATGTTGTAGATCTATTGTGTGTTTAATATGGTGGTTATGTATATATATATATTATATATGTTGTATATATAAATGTGTATATATATATAATGTGTGTATTATAGTATAAGATATATTATATATATAAATATTATAATATATTATAGTATATATACTATATAGTAAGTAATATAGGCTAACCGGCAAATCGCTTCTAACCAAGAGCAATTAAGCCAACTCACAAATAAAATATAATTCCGAAAGTATCATTCGAAAGTAACCATTTACTAGTCGTTTTCCACCGGGTCGTTTATTTTGTTTCCAACGAGGCATAAATGAACTTCGAGTTGAAGGCTTGAGATAGTGATTTTTAATATATATGTTAAATATTATATATATGGTATATATAAATATATTATATATATATATTAGTTAATAGTATATTATATAGTATATATACTTGTATGTATATATAGAATAATAATTAAAAAATTTAATTTAAATTAATTTTATAATATGTATATATATATATATATATATATATATATATATATATATATATATATATAATATTATATAATCATATAATGATAAATATAACATAATAATATATATATACATATATATGTGTGATGTTTGGTATAATATTGATATGTGTGTATATATATACACACATATATATATATACACACATATATATATATATATATAGGGGGACTTTATTTTCAGAACCAATCTTAATGCGAGAACCGACAGAACTCTTTTCCACCAATCATGTTCCTTAAATATTAAAGATTCTAAATTTATCTTAAAGGGTATAATGGTAAAAGACAACTTTTATTTTATTTATCAATTTTTTAATAAATTTCAATTTTTAAAATTCATTAAATTTAGGATCTAGAATTTTTATTTTATTTTTTTACTTTTTTTTTGCAGCAAATTTCAAAAATAAGAAAAAAAAAATTATATTGTTTTTTTTCTTTTGAACAAGTAAAGTGAAGTGCACATATTTAATTTAAGATTGTAAGTATAATGTTTTTAACCATAATTTTTTGTTTAAAAACATAATTGCATACATGTTTTTATTATGTATTTTTCTAACTTTAAATTTAAAAAAAAAACATAGTAACATTATACATTTTACCTCAAGAATAAGAAAAAGCCAGTAACCTGAATATCGCATACAAACATTGATATAAAAAACAAAATACAACAAAAAAAAACATGTATGTATAAGAAACATGTGTTTTTTTTATCAAATTCAATATTACAAGCTTGCACGCCATCCAAGAACATAAATGCACGCTTTCAAAGAACATATTTGTACTTTCAGTTTCTCATCAAATTCTTTAGAACATATTAGCCACCTTCAATGATCCAAAGATTGCCCGGCTTATTATGTAATCTACATTTCTTCGAATACCGCAGATAATATCATCATGTATCTATGTGTGCATCCGCTTCTAGGTCTTTATCTTCGTCAATTTGATACAAAAAACGCTTACCCTTAGTCACATCTTGACGTAAACACCATCAACAATTCAACTTGCACCTGTACCGTACATCATTAGTAAAAAAATTATGTATTTATCTAAACCTACTGTACAAAACACATATGAACCTATTGTACATCATTGTTTATCAACTCATTGGTTGAAAACTTATCTGAACCTACTGTACATCGTTATTTATCCAGCACGTTAGTCCAAAACATATATGAACCGAACCTACTGTACATCATTATTTATCCAATTCGTTAGTCGAAAACTTTGAGGTTACAAAATTCATGTCCGGTGTGAGAATGATTATTCATATACGACTTGGATCAAAACTTAAATCAGGGACAAATTTTAGAAAGCAAAACTTAATTCAAGAACAAAATTTAATGCAAAATGGCATTTTCAAAAATGATATTGATACCAGCTATAGTAGTAAGTTAAACGTCATACTTTTTTTTATTAAACTCTCCTATGTATTAATTTGTTGGTCCCTCGTCAAGTAAATCAAATCTTCATTTATCTTCTATTCCCACGCCATATAATCTGATTAGAATAAAATCTAAACAACAATTAAAACGAAAATAAAAATTAAAATAAAACTCAAATCTAAATCACTTATAAGAATAACAGTCAATTTTGATGATGTTACAGCAAACCATAAATATCGAGATCGAAATTGAAAAACGAAAATCTATTCAAAAGAAAAGATGTATGTATAAAATTTATCTAACAAATCGATTAAAAAATTTACCCACCTATAAGATTGTGTATATCCGTAGAATATTTTAATTTTACCGTATCTGACTAATGTGTATCCGCCCAAGTTTAATCTCGTAGGATTGATCACATCCACCAGCGATTTCACCGGTAAATGATTCAATAGGTTTATTTTAACGATCATTAAACGAATGATGATGGCTGTGTAGTATGATGGTTGATGGTGTTGTGTACTGATTTAATCGGCTAGTGTATTTTTCTATGTGAGAAAGATTGAAGGAAGAAGACATCACCTGAGCTATCAAGAGCACAGACCTTCTACTCGACAACCCAGAGCACTCTGCACACACACAAAGCACTACATGCTGCCCGGTACTAGAGTGTTCATATCTTAGTGAGGAAGGGATATCACTCAGCACAGACATATCTACAACATAGTCTCTCTGATAGATAGGCTCTGCGAGATATGCAGCAAGCTAGACTACTACACATCATCAATCAATCTACATTCAGCGAGTCCACAAGATCTCTATTGCTAGAGATTTATTATCAGATGAGTCTCATCTCTCTGAGCAGTTACTGACAGAGCTCTCGACACACTCTATTAACCTCAGTCCATATGATTTCAAACACGACTGCCAGAGATTTGCCTTACAGCTAGTGTCTGTTAAGTGATCACATTCTCTTACTATACTTACTGATTTCTACTACGATTAGTGCATATTGAAAGTTATTCTGTGTTATAGAGATCTCTCGCCAGCCTCACTCTTAGCTATCCGCGTCAGATACAAATGGAGACCTACTCTAAAGGTGGCAACACCACAGAAAGTTCTCTCACTCATACATATCTAAAACACTATCTACCTATATAATGACTGGAATAAACACATAGATCATCTTCAACAAAGATTATTCAGAGGATAGAGCTATAGACTCACATCAAAATTTATCACTCTCATAATGCTAATTCAATCACTACCTTCACAAATTATATGGATGATATATCTACATAATAGATATATATATATATAGATGTAGCAAATTCGGAAAATTTGCTCTAACCCAAAGCAAATAAACAAACTCACAAATAAAATATAATTCCGGAATATCCGCGATTTTTTTCGAAAGTAAACCAATTCAGTCGATTTCCGGGTCGTTTTTTAGTTTCTCTCCTGCGAGCTATGAATTGAACTTCGAATTGAAGCTTGAAGATCGGGGTTTTTTGAATAATTAGAGATCTTGATTTGGAATCTATTTCTATGATACAAAACAGACACAAAGCAATCAACAATTAAAGCAATTACGACTTAAGCGCAAAAACGTTAATGAAAATAAAAAATGCGACAGATTAAGCAACTAAATCAAATTTGCATATTTAAAAATAATGGGAAAAATAAACATGACAATTACAGTTATCATGCTAAAAATAAAGATGCTAAGAGAATAGAGATACCAAATATGTTAAAGAGTGCAAAAAATGACGAGATGAGACCCGGACTCCACATAGAACTATAATCCCGCCAGCATCCATAATCCATCTTCACTTTTGAAAATAATGATACATCTAAAAACTTTAAAAAATGAAGTGAACTATACTTTTTAAAAAAAATTGCTAACAGTAGGACCTTAATTTTTAAAAACATTAAAATTTTATCTTATAAAAAAAAGGTGAACATGAGAATACCGAACTTCAATCAAAGTTTCACTTGAAACAAAACTAGTAGAAACAAATAGATTCCTAAGTCCATAACCTCCCTGTTACTAGTCGCATTCAAATCCCATAAGGTAAAAACGAGGGTCAAAAGTCACGTGTCTTCATGAATACATGATATGCATCAAATAACGTGCATAATTTTTAACTATCATATATCCCATAAAGTATTAACCCACTTTTGTTTAATTGATTGCAAGATAATGATTACTGGGGGGTGGGGGGGGGGGTGACTCTTAATTTAATAAATAAATATTAACCGTACAAAATAAAAAAAAATAAATATTACCTTGGGGGGAATAATAACAAGCCACTAAATACCTACAATGATGCTACAAGGGTAATAAATACTAATGTACAAACATAAAGTTACCAAACAGGGCTAAAAGCGTATCCTAGAAAGCTTAGTGTGTACAATCCAATGTTGGATAGAAAAACTTAACGATGCATTGTGGGCATTTAGGACGGCCTATAAAACACCAACATGGTATACACCTTTTAGATTAGTTTATGGGAAAGCATGCCATTTACTTGTTAAAATCGAGCATAAGGCTCATTGGGCATTAAAACAATGTAATATGGATTAAACGCTTGCTAGCGGAATTCGTCTTAAGCAGCTTATGATTTAGAGCGAATTGAGAGATGTGAGCTTATGAAAAATACTAGAATTTAACAAAGATCAAACCAAAAATGGCAATAATCTAGACATTTTGGTGATAAAGATTTAAAGGTAGTTGATCAAGTGCTAGACTTTATAATTCTCCGTCTGAAGATGTAGTTTGGGGGTGGGGTTTGGGTGGATTTGAGCGGGGGGCGGTGATGGGGCCACTGAAAACTTAATTCACAATGGAGCGGTCCAAACATTGGGATGGTGGTGGGGTGTGGGGGGGGGGGGGGGTGGGGGGGGGGGGGGGGGGGGGGGGAGGGGTGGGTTAGAAAGGAATATGGAGTAATAGGATGTAATGGAGATTATTTGATATAGTTTATGTTAAGATTATGTATTAAAGGGGGTTGTATAAGAAATAATAGTTTCTTCAATACCTGGTCCATTAGACCTTGAAGCTAAAAACACCGTCCCTATCCTTGATAATCCTATCGCCACCCCGACGATACAAGATTGATACACTATTTTAACAATGTTTGGACCGGCTCCATTTGAATTAAGTTTTCCCAGGGTACAAAATCCTTCAGAACGAAATTATAAAGTAGCAGCTTGATCACCTACCTTAAAATCTTTATCACCAAAAAGACATAGAATAATCATGGCCCTTAATACTGATATTAGTTCATTAGTAAGATACAAGATTTACATAGCACCAACTCTCACTAACAGCATAACTCATTAAGTCTTCATCAGACGACTTCCTGCTAGCAAGCGTAAAGATCGCAAATTACAAAAGATTAAATGCCCAAATTGTAGCTTATTTGCACGATAATTAACAAGTATATAGCAAATCTTTCCCCAAAAACTAATCTAAAATGTGTATACCATGATGGTGTATTATAGTCCGACCAAAAGCCCTACAATTTCATGTTCAATTATTTAAAGATTTTTCAAACCAACCTATAGGAATTGTACCTCCAACTAAACAAAAGCTTAGATAACGCTTCAATAGCCCATGTTTGTAACTTAGTTTGTCCATTAGATTGTAGGTTGATATTGCCATGGATAAATTATGTTTGAGTCTACACAATATTCTTTTGTACAGCTTGTTTCCAGTCAGAGAATTAGAAAAATGAGTCCTCTTTATTACTAATCAAAGCTTTAGGAACGTGCCTAAACCTCGTCAAAGATAACTTATCTTAAAAAACTTAACCACAACGCGCAGAAACATTCGAATGGTAGTTGGGCTTGATGCTTCACCGCATTTTGACACAAAAAACGACAGCCACCAATACGTATTTATTACCTCATGATGCGAAGAAACGGTCACAATAAAATCAAATCCCAACATCAAAGACTCCATCAATGACTTGAATAAGTTTATATTTGAGTGCATTTTGTTCCTTGAAGGATTTGTCCTTGAACTTTACATGCATTCCACATTGTCTTAGCGTACTCTTTACAACCTTTAAAGACTACTAGGCTAATAGAATCCGGGACTTTGTAAACATTCTTTTGCATAAACATTAGGCACTATGATCCCACCAGTAGGCTCGCAAATAGTATCATGGCCACCAGAAATTCTAGGGATTCACTTCCAGCCACACATCTTCCTCATTATATATTATCCCACGCATATTTTTATATGCATATGGTTTTCTTCCCAGAAGTAGTCTTGACTGCAATAAAAACCTCTCCTTTTGTTTGAAAGTCCCATATATGGAACGAACCTATCCAACAATATTTTAATTACGCGAGCGTCCACATACATCTGGTTCATTAGTTAATTAACTGGATTTTAAAGCGCCATTAAATGCTTTTGGAATTTATCAGCAATTTCCCTCTTAGTTCACCCCCTCCATAAGCTGATTCTCTATCCTAGAAAATTACCTCCTGCATCTCAGTCAAATAGTGTTGAGGACACTTGATCAAGAGTTCTTTAAAGCGCTCCCATGCTTGATAAAGGGTTTCATCTGGTTCTTGCTGAAAGTTGTTGATTTCCTCCATTTTCTTTGCAGTTCTACCATGTGGGCAATATTTGTTTAAAAACTTAGTTTTAAGATCCTCCCAAGTTTTGATTGACCTAGTTGGTTCATTTCTTAGCCAACGACTTGCGGCTCAACTTAAGGATATAGGGAAGACTCAGAGCATTAGTTGATCCACAGTGATGTTAAGAACGTGGAATAAGTCAAGAATTTTAAGAACTTTCTCAATGTGTTCGTTCGCATCCTTATTATCGGAACCGCTAAATGTGTTTTCTCGAAGCTCCTTAAGAAATTGGCCGTTCAGTTCAAAACTATATTTTTTCCTTAATTTTAGGCCTAGCAACTCCCGATCCATAGTCAGTTCGGGTCTTGCTCATGTATTGCTTCATGGTTTCCGCCATTGCTTCTGCTTATTCTTCCTCTGAGTATTCTTGGTCAGGAAAAAATTGAAATTAGGTGATCTCAATTCGTCAAAACTTAGTGACTTGAAGTGTCTCCTAAATGATCAAAATTCTTGTTCAGGTTCTTTGTAAGGTGTAAATAGTTCGCTATTTAAACTCCTTGTCATGCACTACCTGAAACAAGGGACAAACAATCAGTAGGATATGCTTGGTAGAAAGAAAACTCAGATATGCAGAATCAAATACAAAAATTAAAGCTTCTGTTTTTATATCAGATGATCGATACGCCGTATCGAATAGAAGTGGATAGCCATATTAATCTTTTGAATGAATATGTTGTATTGGATAGAAAGTTGGATACGCCATATCCAATGGGAGTGGATACGCCGTATCAGGTTATCGACCAGAATAGTGTATTGAGAAAAACAATTTAATACGCAAACAATTAAATACAAAAATATACAAAAATTTATAGAATATACAAGAATATACCCTAATCTAAATTACACTACGCCTAAGGGTTAGATCTAATCTAATGTTAAAAACCAAAATATCAAATAAAAATCAAGATTAATTTTCACTCCCTGGTAGCGGCGCCAAAAACTTGATGTGTCGTTGTGTGGTGTTTATTGATGATAGTTAAAGTTTTAAATTTATATTTTGCCGACTTAACCAAAAACAACACTTTAACGGGTAGTGTACCCGGTCGATTGTAGTTTCGTTGGTAAGTATGGTGTTGATCACTAAGAGTGGAAGTTAACTCTTAATTCTACTGGTATTTATTTACCTAGGTTTAGTACTAATCTAACCTAATTATTCTAATTAAACCTAAACTAACACAAAGGGAGGTTTTCAGCCTGAGAGACTGGTACGAGTTTAGTTCTAATTATCCTAAGGTGATGGTAAATAACGCACACAAGTGATTAACAAAAGACAGGGAAGAGGTCAAATCTTAGGAAAAATGTATTAGCCAGTTTAATCTAATAATATACCTTGATTGTCTATTCATGCAATGATTGTATTAATTCGTTAGTGGTATATCATTCCAAAGGTAGGTGGATATTCTCCCTAGACTCGAGGTTTGTCGCTAGTTAATCCTGTCACAATTAACCTAAACCCGCATAAAGCTCTCACCGTTGATTTTAATTTATCTTGGAAACTATATTGGTGGTTATATTGAATCCTAGCTCATAGAGGCTTTACCAACTTACTGCTTAATAGAAATTCATATACTAGTAGTCCACACCCACTTAACTACCTATGAAAACAGGACGTTATGTGTAATCCTAAGTCATGGGCTTAGTCTACCTATCCACTTAACCATAGATCAAAACAGGG
>BQNB010049151.1:0-42186 GCA_026074375.1 Tanacetum coccineum | reverse complement strand
GCTTCAACAAAGGTTAGTGCTACTACAACAACAACTGCTATAATTCCAACTCTAAGGAAAGGAATTGTTATTATTGAGTTGGGTACACCTACAATAACGAGATCTTCACAACAACCATAACAGGCAGAAGTTCAAGAAAAAGGCAATGGGAAAATGATAGAACCTGAACCTATGAAGAAAATGTTGGGAAATTTGATGAGACAAAATAAATAAAAGAATGAAACACAAAGGTCTAAGTCTGGTAGATGGAATTCTACAACAGATGAAGATTCTGGAAGATCTCCTTAAGAAGATAAAGATAACAGAAGATATTCCTAAATGTTTAAAAGATTTATTTGTCTAATGTGTATCTTCCTTTGTAAGCCTTGATATCTCTCTATATAAAGAGATTCATAGGCGTGTAGTTTAATATACACAGAAAATGTAGTCGACTAAAGGTGTATGTGTGTTCTAGGCATCAAATCTTAATGTAGATGCCTAGATTGGTTGTAGTTTAGCCTCAAGGATCTTTGATTCCTTGTTATAGTTTAGATAACACGTTCTACTATTGGTCAAGGTAGAATTGGGGCTCGTAGTAGTCATTGTAGAGAAGATAATGATGAAAAACCTTGTTAGAATAACTTTGATTTGTTCTTATTCCGCTGCATGTTATTATCATTGTTATTCATCCTAGATGAGGTCTAAACAACCTCGAGCTATAAACGATCCAAGAACTATCACGTGTTTTAGTTCTATCATATTTTGCCGTGACGAAGACGTATGATGGAACGATTTTAGGTGTAACATGCGGTAGCAACTGCTTTTGGACATATGAATAACAGAGCTTTTGCATAAATCAACATTGTGTGGGCAGCTTCAATTAGCATACGATTACGTCTTTTAACGATACCATTTTGCTGTGGAGAGCGAGCAACAGAAGTTTCATAAGAGATGCCAACCTTCTTATAAAATTCACACAAAGTTTGATTAACAAATTCAGTTCCATTATTTGTTCTGATTCGTCAGACGGGTACTTTAAGTCACACTTGGATCATCTTGAGAAACTTGATTATGAAATCTGGAGCTTCATCTTTTGACCTTAAGCACCTTACCCATGTAAATCAAGAGTAATCATCAATAATGACGAGGATGTACTTCTTTCCATTAACAGTTGCGACACGCATTGGTCCACAAAGATCCATGTACAAAATATAGAGTTTTTCTTGGTTGGTGTCTTCAGATTTAGGTTTGTCAGGTTTCTTCTTGCTTTTGCCCATTACACAAGCAGAACAAATGTTCCTTTTCAAATTTTAGCTTAAGGAGACCTCGAATAAGACCGTGTCTAGCAAAATGGTTGATTGCACCAAAGTTTAGATGAGACAGATGTCGGTGCCATAGCTAGGACTTAGTCTTTGAGGCCTTTGACAAGAGACATTAGGAGAGGACACCATCATATCTCTAAGAGACAGAGTATACAGATTTTTGCCTCGAGATCCAGTTAATAGATCAACACCTTCTAGATTATGAATGAAGCAGGTGTGTTGACGAAAAGCAACTTTAAGGTTTGAATCACAGAATTGCCTAACAGAGAATAAGTTATGTCCAAGTCCTTTCTCGTAGTAAACCCTTGAAATCATAACATTCCCAATCTGATAATCACCATATCCTAATATCTTTGCTACGTGATCATTTCCAAATTTGACTATACCCAAAAATTAATTGATGAAATTGGTGAGCTGAGAGCGATCTCCGGTCATATGCTTGGAGCAGCCAGAGTCCAAATACTAGAGAACAATTTGGACGACCTGCATTCATCAAGAGAGGAAGATGGAACATCGAAAACTATGGATCCCCAAGATTTTCTGGGTTCCTTTTTGTTAGCAGATAGAGATTTAATATTCTTAGGTTTGCTAACAGGAACATTAGTTTTAGATTTCTTAGGTTTCCTTGAGTAAACCAATGATACCACATGCTTATATGTATCACTTTCTAGAGCAGTTGGTTTCCTAAGAGGCACTTTAACAGTTGTGGTAATCCTAGTTAAAGGGCACTGATTTCCTACTATAGTGAAGGTCCAACAAGTAGGTCTCCAAATGTATCCAATATTTATGAACACTTTTCCTGTTGGTATCCAAACTTTTCTCTTTGAACTTTTCATAACAGATTTAGATTTATTATGAGCATTCACATCATTAATAAATTCAAGAACACACAAATCATGATTACCAGAAAGCATGCAAACATTACACTTAACACATAGAAGTTCAGAATTAGCATTAAGCTTGGAATGTTGTACATTTGCATTTCCTTTATGTTCAACAAAACAATTCTTATTTTTCAAACTATATTTAACTGTCCTAAGGTGGGATTCTACTTTATTCTTCTAAGTACTACTTGGTGTTTGCTGAATCTTATCTTTCTTTGTATTTCCTGAAGGCTGTGACCCGCTAGCACTAGTAGATGGTCTTACTCCTATAGAAGACAACGCAGGTTTATTAGAAACTAGGTTTGAGGACGAATCTGTTTTAGGGTGTGTGTTTTCTGAGGATGTGACAAGCTCAATGAATCTAACTCTTTTGTCCTTGTTCTTTGGAGTGACAGCCATTAATTTGTCACCAAAATTGTTGATGCTAGGGCAGGTTTGTTTGATTATTATAAGCAACTCCTGAATTTGTTTTGTATATGATAAGTGTAGAATACACATATCCGTTTTGTACCTAAAAAGACCCAATTAAGCTCAAAACAGACCAAAAATGGCTAAAATATGCTTGTATTTGTGTTTTGTGTGTGCAGGTACGGATAAATCAAAAATCACAAGAAAACAATCAAAAGCGAGCAAGCACGGACACGAGAATCAGAAGAGAACAAAAAGAAGCCAAAGGATCAAAAGCCGAAGCCAGAAATATCAAAGCCTCAGTCAAGGATAGTCAATCACGGTCAATAAAAGTCAACAAAGTCCAAAAATATCCCCTCTCCTCTTAATGGGCCTGAAATACCCCAAATGGGCCTTGCCCGAATTCATAAGCCCAAAACTTTAGGCCATTTCCTTTTATATCAACCACAAGGGCTAAATGTGTAAAACCCCAAACCTATAACCAATTTAACTGTTAAATTTGGGCGCCAAACCCATTTACTATTCACATGTCTCTAACATTTTACCATCCAGACAAAAATAAAGGGCTTATGGAAATTAAATGGCTAGATGGTCAATTAACGAGCTTATAAGTGCAAGGCAAGGGTCAAATCAGTCTTTCCAAGGGATTCATTAGCTCAAGATCAAGCTCAAGCCACGTTAGCCATGGTAAAAGCACAAATATATGTAGGTTTTTGCACTAAACTCACTCACAAAGGAAGCACAAGCTGTCACATCAAGGAATGACAGCTTGGCAATCCTTGAGTGCACAATTTGATCAAACGGCTACAATTGAAGCTCAAATGATTGGGAAATGAATGGCAGAGATTGAAGGATTGGAAAGCAAGGCAAGAGGGCTAGAATCTTCTCCAAAAGGCTATAAATAGAGCACACTTCTCACACACACAGAATGGAGGTTTTTAGTAATTTTTAGTCTAGCTTAAATTCGTATTTTTAAATGTAATTTTTTCTTTTTTTCAAGTAATGTAATCAGTTTCTTTAATTAATGAAATTCAGTTTTTAGTATTTTAAATCTCATTTTTAAGCTCTCATTTAAAGTCATAAGCTCTCTTAAATAGCCAATTTGTCTCAATAAGCTAATAAGCTCATTTAAAGCTCTTTCAGTCTATAAGCTGAAATAGAGCTATTTGAATTCAGTATTAATCTTACCTAAACCTTAAATCAGTTTAATCTATCATGGATCTTATTGGATTAGAGCTTTTGGAAGGGGATCTTAACTTGGAAGAGATCCCAAGGACTTTTACCCTAGCTTATTAATAAGCTAGGGAGCTTGTAGCTGCCTTAATTGGTACCTCTTGTTTAGCTAGAGGTGAATTGTAAGTTTTCTTTTAATGTCTTGCTTTAAATATTAGTTTTATAGCTTTCTAAACTTAGATCTGCTTATTTGCTTATTGAATTTGCTTATTAGTGCTTATTTTAGTATAATTTAGCTTAATAATCATAGTTGTTTGTTTGATTTTAGTTTTCTTAGTTTAGATCTTAGTCTTTCATTTATTTGTCTTAAAAACCTCTAAAAAACCAAAAATATAGTAAAATAGTATAGATCTTAGATTAATGCTTATTTAGTTGTTAAGTCTTGTTAATTAAGTTTGTTTTAAGCTAGTTTTTATCTGGTATTAGATACTTGTTAATTAGATTTGCAAAATTAGCTTTAACTAAAACCTGCCAATACTTTAAAGGGGTGTTTGATT
Source organism: Tanacetum coccineum (assembly GCA_026074375.1). NCBI lineage: Eukaryota > Viridiplantae > Streptophyta > Magnoliopsida > Asterales > Asteraceae > Tanacetum > Tanacetum coccineum. Next base: position 37,863 of record BQNB010049151.1, on the reverse strand, counting down.
TAAGCTACTTTGACCTCTCAAAGTCAAAAAGAGTTTTTAAAATTGTTTAAGTCAGCTTAGATTTCATAATTAATCATTAGGCAAAGAGGTTTCAAAAGTTAATTTTCATTTTTTAAAAAGTTATGGCTTATTATGATCGTTTCAGCACCAGGGCACTTTTAGTCTAAAGTTAGAATTGCTTATTCTTATTCTAGGTTTCCTTTGGCTTGTGTGTGCTTAAATTTGGTCTTAACTCACTCAATGGAGTGTGTTTAAGGTAGTAAAAGCCCATAGGTTTGCCTACACAAGCCCTTGCTTGTTAACCAATTGCATCAGCAGTACCTTCAAGTGAAAGTACTGCTGAATTTTGAGCTTCATTTTAGGCTAAATAAAATAGGAATTAGAAGCTTAAATTTAGGATTGTTTTAGTCTTCTTATAGCTTAGGAATAGATTAAGTTAGATTAGGACTTAGATTTCATTACTAGCTTGTTTATCTAGGCATATTTAGTTTTAAAAATCACCAAAAAGCCAAATATTTACAAAAGCAGTACTAACCTCAGTTAGTACTGCTGATGTTTAAGCTCCAATTTAAGCCATCAATTTTAGGATTTAGTAGCTTATCTTTTAGAATTGTATAGTCTATGAATAGCTTAATATAGATTAGAACTTAAATTTCATCTTTCTAGCTTATTATCTTAGTTTATTTTGCTGTCAAAAGTCATAAAAGTTTGAAAACACCAAAAACAGTACTTAGAAATTTTAGGATGTTAATTTGTTAATTTAGCTCATGATTCTAGATTTTACAGCTTAAGTAGATAGATTATAAGTAGTTTTATAAGTCCTTAAAGTTTTAGAGTCCAGTTTCGCTTTTTAAGGATTTTAGCTTATTTGGATTTTGTGTTAAATTGCTTATTTTTCTGAGTTTGTTTAGTTCATGATCAATTTCAGTAGCTTAAAAGTAGTTTAAGCAATTATTTCTTTTCATTTATAGATTAAGCATATCATAAGCTCATTAGAACTTCTTTCCTTTTACATTTTGAGCTAATTTTGAGTTTTTTATAGCTTATTTTCTAAAACCAATAGTTAAGTCCCACTTTCTGAGGTCAGCTGATAAATAAGCTCTTATTGAGCTTAATTGTGGCTTTTGGATATAAGTCTTTTCATTAAAGCTGTTCTACAAATTTTATCTTTTGAGTTTTTCCTAAAAAGCAGTTTTTAAATTCTAAGTGCTTTTTGGACTTAGTTTGTTGTCGGGGAGGGACCTCAGGGACTGTTTGTGTAACTTTCAAATTTTATTTGTGTCTTAGTTAGTCCTAGCCCGTTAGTTACTTTAGTTCAGTTAGTCCTTTTCCCTTTTGCACCATTAGTCCCTAGTTTAGTTAATTAATTAGTTTAATTTAGTCTTAATTAATAATTAGTGTTAAGTTTTAATTAGTTTAATTAGTCTTTAATAAAAAGTAAAAAATTAGTTTAATTAGCTTTTTTGAAAAGATAGAAAAATTAGGGCTGTTATTTTAAAAATTTCGGCAAATTTTTCTTTATTAATGAAATTTTTGTTTATATAATTTTAGGGATTAAAATTTGTTTACTTGCTTATTTGTCATTATTTGTTGCTTCTTAATTAAGTCGTACAAGCTAATCTAAATATTGTTGCTCATTCAAATCAGAATCCAAACGAGAACGTGGTTTCAATTTCACTAGTCGTTGGGGAAACGACCCGGGTGATCATACTTACCCGGTTTAATATACGTATTTTATATTATATTATATATATTTTTGAGAGTGAATTTTATCAAGGGTAACTTGGTAATTTTCTTAATTACTCTTAAAGTTATATTTTATATATATTTTACGTGTATAAAACTTTCAACACCAAGTTTTTGGCGCCGTTGCCGGGGACTAGTGTTTATGATTCCTACGTTTTGTGTTTGTTGATTTGGTTTGAAGATCCTTTCGATTTAGAAAGTTTCAATTTTGTTTTATAATTCAAAATTCAAAAAAAAATCATAAAATATAAAAAGTAAAAAATATTTTCCTTTTCTTTTTAGTATAAGTAAAAAAAATCAAAAAATCTTCCTTTTTAATTAAAGAAATGAAAATCACCAATTGGTAAAAATACCAAAATATAACATTCTCAACGGAGGTGTTATCAATCTCAATTTCCAGTGTGGAACTTGTTGGCTACCAAATCGTAAATCAAAGATTTTACATTGCCTTTTGTGTCTTACAAGTACGGCTCCACTTTGACAAGAAATTTCTTAAGAGCTACGTGAGTAGTTGATTATTGTTAAGTCTCGTTCGTGTAACGTTATAAATTCATTGTCAAAAAAAAATTTAAAAAATAAAAAAATTTTTAGTGTAAAGTTTTGCTTTTAATTGTTTCGTTTTTCTTTTTATGAGCACTCGTTAGCAATCTCGGAGACGTCGACACATCTTCCGGTAGAACCAATTGTTGAGCAATAACGTTGTTCCAATGGAGACAACTCGAACGATGGCCAATGTTACAAGCACCCATCGAGGGGTATGAAGATGCCTATAAGTTGTCCCACCGATCAATGCTAACAATTCTCGAGCTAAAACAACCTTTATTAAATCTTGTGCTACAGTAACAAAATTTACGGGTAGACAAGATTCCCCACTAATCACCTTCGATTTGTTTTAGCAAGGTCACTTCAAACGTTTGACATCCAGAAGTTCCGATCACTTCGTTTAACTCTTTTTGTTTTTCATTTTCTCTGACGGTGAAGCCGAGATTGGTTAGACAAGGAACCTCCTAGATCAATTCTCACATGGGACGACCTTGTTTCAAAATTCATAAACCAATTCTTCCCACCATCAAAAACAATTTACCTCCGAAACAAAATCACCAATTTTTTTCAAGAACACAAAGAACCTTAACGAAGATAGGGAACGTTTTAAAGGGACTCATTCATCAATGCCTAACCATGGCTTCTCGGAACTATACCCAACTCGATACTTTTTACATTCTTTGGAATTCAAACGATCATGGATGCCTTAGATTTGCAGAGGTATGGTAATATCTTAGACAAGATGCCTCAAGAAGGTTTAGCGATTATTGAAAGCAAGTCAAAAGTTCGTTACTCCAGAAGTCGTGCTAATGATTCAAGAGTGAGTACGGATGCTCCTCTTTCTAATTCTTCATCTTCTAATAATTCTTTCGATATGCAACAAATAGCCGCTTCTCTTGAGGATAAGATGACTATCAAGATGAACCAAATGATGAATCAAATGAAAGCTTTAGTTGTTACTCCTGCACCCGTCAAAGCAGTTGAGGAAGTATGTGTCACTTGTGGATCGAATCACAATTTTAATCATTGTCCGTTAACTCGAGGTGGAAACGATTTTCCCGTTTTTCAAGACAATATCCAACAATTTCAACAAACCGCAGCCGTTGGTAATTTTCTCCAACTGGAAAACCTCTTTCACATTTGGCAAGTCAAATGAGACCACCAGGTTTCAATCAACCGAATGTTCAAAACAACCAAAACCGTTACCAAGGAAACAATTTCAATTCAAATCAAAACCGTGGAGGAAACTTTAATCAAAACCGTCAAAACAACCAAAATCAAGTTTTTCAACCACCAACATATCAAACTCCTATGCCCCAAATCCAAGGTGTTGCGAAAACAGATTTTGAAAACTACGTCAAGGCAAACGATGCGGTGTTGAAGAATGTTCAGAATCAAGGTCAAAATTTGCAGAATCAAATGGCTAATGTTACAAGTTTGTTGACAAGTCTTTGTGATAATTTCAAAAATTCAGCTTCTACCTCAAATCCGGGAACTCTTCCAAGTCAAACCGTGACTAACCCTCGTCAGCAAATTAATGCTATCACCACAAGGAGCGGTAAGACTTTGGAAAAACCTTCGACTCCTCTTGTTCCTACACCTGATGTTTCAATTTCCCAAAATGAACCCAAACAAAACCCGGAGACGTCAACGGAAAAAGTACAAAATCCAAATTTGGCCAATACCGCACATGTCCCACCTCCGAGGGAAGAAGATTCAATTTTCATGGAAATTCCAAAACCAAAAGCAAAAGAAACCGTTAGTCTTGATCCTAATCCTAATTCGTACCCATCTAAACTTCCATATCCCGAAAGGATGAAAGTTAGGGGACACGATAAATCGAGTGCTCAATATAGCCGGTTTCGTACGATGTTCAAGACAACTCCTGTTTACGAGATGGATTGAAAAGATGCTCTGTCGATAATTGCCAAAGTTCAACAAATGGTTAAGCTCGTTGCTAGGAAACAAAGAGAAGCTCGAGGAGATCGCCATTATGACTGTGAATGCTGAATGTTCTGCTATCATTATGAACAAAGTCCCGAAAAGCTCGAAGATCCGGGAAAATTTCTCATTCCATGTGCTTTACAAGAGCTCGATAGAACCAGTGCTTTAGCCGATTCAGGAGCTAGTATTAACCTTTTACCTCACTCAATTTACAAGAAACTTGGGCTTGAAGCTTTGACTCCTACTCGTATGACACTCGAGCTTGCCAATCGTTCGATTACTCACCCGATGGGCATAGCCGAGGATGTTGTAGTTAGAGTCGATGGTTTCACTTTTCTTGCGGATTTTGTGGTGGTTAATTTTGAGCCCGATCCAAGAGTGCCTATTATTCTAGGAAGACCTTTCCTACGAACCACAAAAGCTTTAATAGATTTGTACGAAGAAAAATTAACTTTAAGAGTTGGGAAGGACGAACTTGTTTACTATGCCGATAAATCTGAGAAAAACTAAGATAAAAATTGTGTTCATGCCATTTCTATCATCGATTTTTCGAAAGACGATCCGTTTTGTGGCAGTACCACTAATTCTCTTCATCCTAGTTCTTCTCTGGTGAAGACTAGTGATAATATTGAGAAGTTCACCGATGAACTTGCTCCTTTGGATTCGTTACCTCACCGGGTAAATAGAGAACTCGACTCTTAAGAAGGAATTTCATGAAGTAAATTTTCAAGTTTACTCTCAAATCCTCTTTTCGAATTCGATGATAGTTTCAAATCTAGCAACGTGAATCCTCTCTTTGAAGAAAACGATAAGGATGTCGAGATTAAGTCTTCTTCTTCCGTCACACTTACTTCACCGGAAGAAAATGTTTCGATTCCACCGGGAATTGATCTTACCCTCCCTACCACCCTTGAAGTTTCAAGTAGCAATCCTACTTCCCCTACTCTCACCGGAGAGAAGGTTTGTTCATGGAAAACACCGATGTTTTTCTCGTTGGTCCGATTTGTGTGGAAAATGATGACTCGAATTGCGATAAGGAAGAAGATAATTTGTCTCTTGGCAACGTTCTTACATAAGAGACCAAAACCTCCTTCTCGTCCTCAAGAAGTTGAAGAAATCAAGGAAAAAGAAGATGAAGTTTCAAGTGATGTTCCAATCCATACCATTGTCATGCCAATTAGAATCACTTTTGATAATCCAATTGATTTTAATGATCATTTTTCCAAACCAAAGGATTTGAAAAAGGATTTAACCATTTCATTTGACTCTACCACCACAAGTATTTTACCACATCCTTTGTTAGATTCCGACTCGCCTTTCACTGCGGAGTTGTCGGCTAGTGTTACCTTGAATTCTCTCGGAAATGAGGACAAAGTATTCAAACCAGGTATACTAGTTTATCATACCATTCATGATAAGAATCTTGTAACCATTGGATGATAAGTTAAAAGATGAAACATTACCTTGGGACTTTTAGTTTTCAAAGAACCGTCATTTCTTCTACCTCCGCCAGAACCACCAGATGAATGTTTGAAGAATGTTGTGCTTAATTTCTACCAAAGTAAGAAGACGTTTCCTCTAAATGTTGAAGATGTCAATTCCTTCACATTTATCATTTGGACTTTTCTTCCATTCTTCACTTACACCAAGGAATCTCCTTTGATTTTCTCCTTTCAAAGTGAGAATTTTATTTTTGATCCCGGCATCATCACAGTAGCAGTTTCAATGAAAGTTTCTATTTACTCTCCCTAAGGACAACTAAATTCAGGGATCGAGTCGAGCTTGCGATTCGGGGACCAAAAACAAGCCGCTTCGTGGGAGTTCACCCCATGCTTATCCTTTCTATTTTCTTTCTATTTTCTACTATCAAATGTGTTGTGTTGAGAGAGGCTTGTACTCTTTCTGATTTCTCGATGTTTGTTGTGATTTTTGCAGGATTCTCCCAACAAATTCTTTGAAGCCTCTCGTGTCCGGTTGATTTATCCCGTTCTACTCGAGCTTCTCATCCTTTGTGTGAAATTAGTTTGGGGAGATCCATATCCTTTCATCATTATCGATTTAACGTTTATCTTTGCATACCTCATAAACGGCTTAGATTTTTGTAGAGGGACTGACTTTAAACATTGAGGATCAATGTTTGTTTTAGTTTGGGGAATGAATTCTATCGATTGATGTTGTTCTTATTGTTTTGTTCTCACGTAACCGTTTTCCCACAAATAGCTCAAAAATTTAAGCATTTTTAGTTTTTAATGTTTTTTTTTAAAAAATATAAAAAAAATAAAAATTAAAATTATAAGACACACATGTGGTTTTCCGCTGGTAAAGAATAGAAATTAATTTTTGACCCGATCGAACGTGTTGAGTTCTAGCTTTCTTCCCTTAAACAATATGATGATGTTTGTGATAGTCTCATGCAGACTTTAAAAATGCAAACTTCGATTAGTTAGTAAATGAAGGACTTGTGCTAATCTCATAGTAGATTTTAAATATGCAGGTTGGATTTTATATGGCTAAGCATTTGCAAATTTTATTTTTGAAGAACAAGAAATGATAAGTATTTATATTCAGCTCATGATATTTCATCGTAGAGAATAGTTGTTTGCTTTCAAGTCATAGTGGTAATTGTGGCTTTTTCTCTCATTAGCTTGTTTCACCTCTATATATAAATGTTTAATAAATAGAGTTGAATGGTTTTTTGGTTAATAATTAGTTAATAGAAGTTTTCTTTAGTTCTTTTGTGATTAGGATGAGTACATATCAGGATACTTAATTTGGCATACTATATGTATCACTTTTCGCAATATTTTTGCTTATTCCTTAAAGAGCCTTAGGGTATATGGGATAAGTAGAATTCAATAATAAATCTGAGAATGATAAAAGTTTGCTGCATCTTGCCGGCTCACAACCGATGTTACAGCCTTCTAAAAGGTCGAGGAAAACTCCAAAGTCGAAATATGTTTGCTACATCTTATCAGAGGCGTGGCCGATGTTGTAGCCTACTAAAAGACTAAGGTATAATAATGTTGCTTAATATTTTTGTCTTATTTTGTGCCTTAAAGAGCCTAAGGGTATATGGTACAAATAAGATTGGTCTATTTATGTCTTAAACAGCCTTCGGGTATATGACATGAATGGTACCTTCCTTAAGTAGCCTAATAAAAGCCAAATTTTGGTTGCCTCGATGTGGACTTTAATCTTGATGACATTTGATCTTTTGAAAAGGGCTAGGAGCTAATTATTGCGTTCTGACCATTACGCTTTATCTTTGGAATTAATAAATATCGAAACAAAAGTCTTAAAGAGCCTTCGGGTATATGGCTTAAGTAAAATCTTGAGATACTAAAGTAGGATTTGTGGGAGGAAAATTAAGTACACAATTAGTATTTATGAGTAGTATTAGTGTCATGACTTGTAATTAACAATGATTTTGTTTTTAAGCTTAACATGGGAAAAGTGAAAAATCGGGGATGATGAAGTTAAAACACCCACAAAAACTTATCTTTAGTCACTCAATTGTCGCTTTTGTTCCATGTCCTCAAAGTTTCCAATGAGGTATGAAAACCCAAAATATTTTGTCAAACCTACAAATAAGTTGTAGTTAGGTAGTTAATTATCAAGAAAAATCATAAAAAGAGAAAAATCTTTGAAAATGGGAAGTCAGGTATTTTATAACTTGTAATCTCTTGTCTTTCTCAACAAAACTCTTTGCTACTTTCCAAAGGTTTAATTTGGGGAATTTTCAAGGTATTTGGTTATAAGGCATGTGATATTACGTGAGGACACGCAATCGTTTAGTTTGGGGAATTTTGATAAGTGTAGAATACACATATCCATTTGTACCTAAAATAACCCAATTAAACCCAAAACAGACCAAAAATGGCAAAAATATGCTTGTATTTGTGTTTTGTATGTGCAGGTATGGATAAGTCAAAAATATCAAGAAAGCAATCAAAAACGAGCAAGCCCGGACACGAGAATCAAGAAGAGTACAAAGCCTTAGCCTATTTCCTTTTATAACATCTCCAAGGGCCAAACTTGCTATTCTCGGAAGTTATTTATAACTCGAAAAGAGGAAAAGAAAGAGAGGGGCCAAAAGTGTAAACTCATCAAAGACCAACAGTTTTAACTGTCCAAAAATAGGTGGGAAACCTTTTTTACTATTCATCGTCTCCCCCGTTTTCACCCCGTGGTTAAATTAGAGGGCAAATCCAAATTAAAGGGTGCGTTAGTCAATTCAAGAGCTCCTAAGCACAAATGAAGGGTCAAATCAGTCTTTATCAAAAGAATTACTTATCCTCATTCAAGCTCAAGCCACGTGGACATGGTGAAAGCACAAATAGTGGTGGGTTTTTGTGCTAATTTACTCACAAAACTAACACAAACGTCACATCAAGGGAATGACACGCTGGACTATCTCAAGTTGTCCACATCTTGATTTCAATCGGCACGTTTGAAGCTCATATAATGATTAAAGCAATGATGGCAGAAGATTAAATGTTGGGTGAAGGCAAGAGGTCCTAGAAGCTTCAGCTTGGCACTATAAAAAGGCCTCATTCTCACACACAGGGGATCCGATTTTTAGTCTTCTTTTTAATCTAGTTTTTATATAATTTTTAATTCGTATTTTATTTCTTAATTGTAATTTTCTTTTTTCAAGTATTGTAATCAGCTTCTTTAATTAATGAAATTTAGTTTTTAGTGTTCTAAGTCTCATTTTCTAAAACTCTCATTTAAAGTCATAAGCTCTCTTAATAAACCAAAATTGTCTCAATAAGCTCAAATTAAGCTCTTTCAGTCTATAAGCTGAAATAGAGCTGTTTGAATTTAGTATTAACCTTATCTAAACCTTAAATCAGTTAAATCTTATATGGATCGTATTGTATTTGAGCTTTTGGAAGGGGATCTAAACTTGGAAGAGATCCCAAGGACTTATACCTTAGCTTATTAATAAGCTAAGGAGCTTGTAGCTGCCTTAATTGGTTCCTTTTATTTAGCTAAAGGATTAAGTAAGTTTCTCTTTTCATCCTTCTCTAATTTCAGTTTTAAATTGCTTAGTTATAGTTTATATGCTTAATATTGCTTATTTGCTTATTCTCTTTGCTTATTAGTGTTTACATATCTCTTCTAGTGCTTATCAGTTATATGTCTTCATCTGTTTTTGATTAAGTAGTTATAGATCATTAGTTACTCATTTCTGTCATAAAAACTTATAAAATCCAAAAATATTAGTTTAAATAGTATAGATATTAGAATAAGGCTTATTTAGCTGTTAAGTTTTGTTAATTAAGATTGATTTAAGCTAGTTATTATCTGGTATTTAGCACTTGTTCATTAGATTTCTCTTAAAAGTTTTTCTCAATCCTGTTATAATGATTAAGTAGTGTTTGGTTTAAGTGCACTCTGAAATTGCACTAGCAGTATTAACTTAAGTTAATACCGCTGACCCTTTACACTACCAGTACTAACCATCAGTTAGTACGGCTGAAAATTTACACTACCAGCTACCAGTACTAACGTTAGTACTGTTAGCTTAAATTTTGATTTTTCAAATATAGTAGGATTAAATTATTATGAAATTTAGTTTTAGTTTTCTAGCTTATTTCATTGCTCATTTTGTTATACAAAAACAAATTGCATAGCTAGTTACTTAATTTGTAAGTACTGCTGATAAATTTTACTACTAGCAGTTCTAATCTCTGTTAGTACTGCTGTGTTTCTTAGCTTAATCTTAGATAAGTAATTATAGGAGTTAGATCTCAATAATTCATAGATTTAAGTTTTAATATAGCTTAATACATTTTAAGTCTTAATTTGCAATTTATAGCTTATTTCCTTAGTTTAAATTAGCTGTCAAAAGTCACAAAAAACCTGAAAATTCCAAAAACAGTAGTTAGAATCTTTAGGATTTAAATTTATTAATTCAGGCTTAAATGTCTAGTTTAAATAAGCTTCAAATAGATGTAAATATATGGAGTTTAAGTTTTTTTAAGTTTTAGAGTCCAGTTTAGTTATAGGGTTTTCATAGTTTTTATGATTGTTGTGATTCCTTGCTTATTTTTTGAGTTTGCTTGTTTCATGCTTAGTTTCAGTAGTTTAAGAGCACAAATAGCTTAGTTTTCTTTTCATTTTAGATTAAGCACATCATAAGCTTTCTAGATCATTTTTCCTTTTTAGATTTAAGCTTAATTTGAGCATTTTATGGCTGTTTAAGTAAAAATAAGCTCAAAACCTTACTTTCCGTAATCAGTTTAGAAATAAGCTCTTATTGAGTAGTTAAGATTTTTCAGTCCTAGTAGGCTTATTAATTTTGTGCCCACGTGTTTCTTTTTACAAACTTTGTTCTTTGAGTTGTTTTTAAGATTTTCATATTTCTCTTTAATTCGGGTCTTGTTTGTGGGTCGGGGTAGTTCCTAGGGTAGGTAGTGTAACTTTCAAATTTAGTTGTTTACTAAGTTAGTCCTTCCGTTAGTTGTTAAGTTTCCCCATTAGTTTCTTAAATCTTTGCATTTTTAGTCCTTAGGTTAAATATCAATTAGTTTAATTAATAATTAGGGTTAAGTTTTAATTAGTATAATTAAACTTTTATAAAAAGATAAAAATTAGGGCTTTTATTTTTAATAATTTTCTACATTTTTTAATTTAGTAGAATTTTAGTTTAAATTTTTAGGGTTAAATTTTAGTCAAATTGCTTAATAGTTGCATTTCCGTATTTGTTAATTGTTCAATTTAATTTTAGTTTTCATTTCTTTCAAAAAATCAAATATCTTTGCTTCATTAAATCAGATTTCCGAACTTAAAAACGTGGTCTCAATTTTCACTTGTCTTTGGGGATAACGGCCTTGGTGAGATACTACCGGTCAAAAATACTTATATGTATATAATTATAATATTATTTTTTGTAAGTTTTGACCCTTTACCTTGGTTAAAGGTGAATAGTTAGAATTTATCTAAGTGGTATTATAAGTATATTATTTTATATGTGTATGTAAAACTACCAGTCAGACGTTCTAAAGAAGCCGTGATGACAAGAACGATAAAAGTGATAGAAAATACTTTAGATGCGGCGATCGAATAAATTCTTATTGGGAATGTCCAAAACCACGAAGATAAGACCAAGTGTTTTGTGGAGGCTCTTGGAGCGATAGCGGTGAAGAAGATGATGAGAAGGTCAAATATGAAACGTGTCTTGTAGCTCATGCATCAGGTGAGGTATGTTTCGAATCCTCCTACTTTAGTGATGAAAATTCGTCAATTAATGATTTAGCTTTAGACAATGAATATAATAAATTATGCAAAATGAGTCTAAAGATAATCACTAAGAACAAAAGGTTAAAAGCTACTAGAAATAGTCTAGAAAATAATCTTAGAAAATTAAAAGATAAATTGTCCATACTCTAGAAAAACAAGAGAGTTGATCTCGATTGTGCAAAGTGTCATGCACTTAAAATTAAGAATGAAAATATCAAAGAAGAATCCACTAGATTGAACAACTTTAAAAAGAGTACACATTGCTTAAATGAAATGTTAAGTAATCAAAAACCCTCTGGTGATAAATTAGGTTTAGGGTTTAATTCATTTGAAGTATCATCTAGTGGAATTAAGGAAATAAAATTTATGAAAGCTCAGAAAAAGGCGTATGTTGATAGAGGTCCCATAAATATGGGCGGCCCCCTAAATAATTATGGGACCGCCACCAACAATGCTTGGTTCTGAGAAAACTGTGTCTTTTCAAAAATCCATTTTGGGTCCTAAACCAAAACACATAATTGTAAACAAAGCCAAAGTTCTCATTGCTAGTGACAATGAAGTTAAAAAATTCTATAAGCCATTGTTAAAACCCGAAGTTGGATTTTTGAAACCAAACTTTAGGTCAAAAACGCCACCTCCTAGAAAAGTTAATAATAATTATCCTCGTTCTAAAACACCGCATCAAGAAGCATGTTGCGACCAAAACCAAACCTCTGGCTTTCCCGGTTAACTAGGGACAACTGCCACGGTATAATTTACATGCCATGGAAATGTGTCTCTCCATTTTCAATCCCAACCAATTGCCATCAAATGCTGGGGATGTTTGGCATACAACTTTGGACCCATGAGTATTGGGGACCAAAATATTTGAGGTTGTTGTCTAATGATATGCCTTGGACAGTCGATTGGAGCTGACGGAATGATCAAGGATAGCGATGCTCTAAACATATGACGGGAACCGAAAGCTCTGTCTCCACTTAAAAGTCATACAATGGGAGGAAACGTCATTTTGGTAGCACTTCGCGGTAACTCATCGGCAAAGGTATGTTTCTAAATGACTCTCTCAGAATAGATAATGTAGAACATGTTGATAACTAGATTTAATTTGATATGTATAGGGACAAAAATATGGACTATTAGTGTAGAGTAACTTTCTTGAACATGTTCAGTGAAATCACTTAAAGACTGTAAAGTAATAGTAGGGTATTAGGAGAAAGGCTTATAATGTGATGAAATTAGGAAATAAGACAAGTATCAAATTTTTTAACAACGATTGATGCAAATTCCACTTTGTGGCATAGGAGATTTAGGACCGCAAATATGGCCGTCTCATTCAATGTTGGTCTCTAAGGAATTTATTTAGAAAACCTACCTAGATTAAGTTTGATAAAAACATTTTTGTGATGCTTGTAAAATGGAATCAAGCCTCACGTAGGTCCAAAGCTAAGAATGTAATCTCAACGACTTGATGCTGAGATATTATCTTCTCCATATCGATATCTTCGGTCCATCTGCCGTACAGAGTTACGGAGGAAACCGTTACACCCTAGTGTAGATGACTACTCTAGGTATACTTGGACTATATTTCTTAAGGATAAAACCGAAGCTTTTGATCAATTCAAAATATTTAGTAGGAAAGTCCAAAACCAATTAGGTTGTTTAATAGTGTCAATAAGAACCGACCACGGTAGAAAATTTGATAATGAGGTGCAATCTAGAGAATTTTGTAATACCAATGGTATTACACATAACTTCTTGGCTCCATGCACTCCTCAATCAAATGGTGTGGTCGAAAGGAAAAATAGGACACTTCAAGAAATGAGTAGGTCTATGTTGAATGAGCAATCGTTACCACAAAAGTTTTGGTGTAACGTTGTAGATACTTCAACATACATTCTCAACCGAATTCTCATTAGAGTCATTCTAGGAAAAATAACTTATGAACTCTTAAGAGGTAGAAAACCTATGCTAGATTATTTTAAAGTGTTTGGAAGCAAGTGCTTCATTTTGAACACAAAAGACTACCTTACCAAGTTTGACCTAAAGTCATATGAAGGTGTCTTTTTAGGTTAATCTCAAAATAGTAAAGCCTACATAATCCTAAACAAACACACTAGGAAAGTCAAAGAATCACTTAACGTGACATTCGATGAAATTCCTTCACCCTCTAAGACATCACCCTTGGTGGATGATGACTTAGATGAAGAAGAATAGCAACATTAACGGTCATCAAAAGAAAACCTAGTAAATGAAAGTGTGTGAAACTTTAGAGATCGATGAATTGTCAAATTAAGGAATCTAGGAACCATCCATTAGAAAGTGTCATAGGAAACCTTAACCAAAGAACCCTTAGGTCACAAGCCTAAAACCAAAGTAACTTATTTTGTTTTATATTAATTATAAAACCTAAGAATGTGAATGAAGCATTATAAGATGAAAGTTGGATAGTCGCCATGCAAGAAGAATTAAATCAATTCGTTGCTAATGACGTTTGGGAGTTAGTTCCTCAACCTAGGAATATGAAAATCATAGGAACTAAGTGGGTATTTAGAAATAAGTTAGACGAGAAAGGTATTGTTTTTTGAAATAAGGCCAGGTTAGTTGCTCAAGGCTACAACCAATAAGAGGGCATCGATTATGATAAAACTTTTACCCCGGTTGCTAGACTTGAGTCCATTAGAATATTATTAGCTTATGCTTGTGCCTTAGATTTTAAACTATTCCAAATGGATGTAAAAAGTTTATTCCTGAACGGTTTTATCAATGAGGAGGTATACGTGGCACAACCTTTGAGATTCATTGATTTCAAAAAACCAGATCATGTTTATAAATTAAATAAAGCTTTATATGGCTCTTAAAATAGCACCTAAAGCTTTGTTTGATAGAATTAAAAGCTTTCCTTATTAAACATGAATATAAATGGGATTGGTAGATTAACACTCATTTTTGAGAGAAAAGTTCAAATTCTTCCATTGTTCAAAAGATTTGTCGGATGACATTATATTCGGTTCGACTTGTCAAGACGTGTGATGAATTTTCCAAAATCATGCATGATGAGTTCGAGATGAGCATGATGGGTGAACTTAACTTCTTCCTTGGATTACAAATAAAACAAATAGAAGATGATATTTTCTTTAATCAATCTAAGTATATTAAAGAAATGCTTAAGAAATTTGGTCTAGAGGATTCTAACCAATGTTAATCCTCATGTCTCGTATACTAAACACAAAAAAGATGAAGAGCGTGAGTCAGTAGATAGTACCAATATTGAGGCATGATAGGTAGTTTATTATACCTAACGACAAGTAGGACCGATATCATGTTTAGTGCCTGCCTTTGTGCTCGCTTCCAAGAGGCTCCCAAAACCTCTCACCTTGAAGTGGTTAAGCGTATCTTCTGATACATTAAAGGCACTACGCACTTAGGATTATGGTATCCTAAGGGGACCGGCATAGAAACCGTAGTATATGCCGACTCTGATCATGCGGGAGATTATGTGGACCGAAAGAGCACTAGCGGTATTTGTACGTTCGTGGGATGTTGTTTGACATCTTGGTTCTCGAAGAAACAAACTGCTCTTGCTATATCCACTATCGAAGCCGAATACGTAAGCGCCAGAAAGGCATGTCAACAAGCACTATGGATGAAACAAGCTCTCATCGACTATGACGTACGACTCGACGACGTTCCTATCATGTGCGACAACAAGGGCGCGATTGACCTTAGCAAAAACCCGGTGTAACATTCTCGTACCAAACACATCGAAATACGTCACCACTTTCTTCGCGATAATATCCAGAAAGCACATATCTCAATCGAAAAAGTGTTGTCCATCGACAACATCGCCGACATTCTTACTAAACCCCTTAAACGTGAATCGTTTAACTATCTACGTCTTAGTTTAGGAATGGTGGAACACATTCCATAAACCTTATGTGTCCGCTTCTCCTTCTTCTAGTCTCGATTCTAGTTTGTGTTCCACACTATGTCATGACAACTTGAATACTTCATCCGAAGTACTTTAAGCATTTTTAATTCGCGAAATGCAAATTAAAATGTCACTCCTCTTTGTTAAATTTTCTTTAAAAAATCAAGTCAAAAACCCTCTACTGAGGGTGCCCCCCATATAGGCGGCCCCCTAATATATTTGGGACCGCTAGGAGATATGAGACCGCCATCAGTAAACCATAATTTAGAACACTTAAACAAAAAATTTCAAAACACAAAAACAAACACTCCCTTACCTGCTGCCATTGACGAACACGACTTAAAACCCACCAAAACTCAAAATCAACCATTAAAACATCAATTGAAGATCAAATCAACACTAATAATCAATCCCAATATCACAAAGATCATCAATTGTAAGTCATTTCATCTATTTTCTTTCGATTTGAGTCTAGGGTTCATGATGAACACCAAAAATTGAAATTGGGGATTTTCATGTTTTCTTTCAATTTTGTACAATTAAGACAACTAGGATACAATGTATAATTAATATGCTTCCCGTAGATATAGGATTTGCATACATTAGTGAATGTGTTGAAAAATTGATTCCGAACTAAAACCCCAATTTTATTGTCAAATCACTCACATTAGGAACATAATAAAATTGTTGATGTTTATTGTTAATCCAATATAAAAACATTTTCAAACACATGGCATAATGATCTCTTGAACAAATTTCAGATTAACTATTCATATGTATTTTTCGTCTTGTTGGTATGAGCAAATCAAATTAAGGGAGCGTTTATATCCAATATCAAGCGAGGTTTCAATTTCTCAAATCGTTGGGAAAACGACCCGGGAAATCATACTTTCCGGAAAACATACGTATATTATATATTATATATATATTTTAAGAGTAAAGTTTCCTTAGGGAATTTTCTTAATTGCTCTTGTGGTATTATATATTAGTATATATTATTTTACGTATCAACTATATTCCTAATATCTTAAAACCCATCATTCAAAACCTAGAATGTAGGTCAATCCATAAAGGTCGCCCTATATCTCCTGAATCCAATAAATACGATAATATTCAAACACTTTTTCAAATTATAAAACTTTCGAAAATATATGAACTCCATGAAAAAATGTGTCCAAGATTTTCTACGTTGAAATTTTATTCTACAATGAAATCACCAGAAGATGAAATCTAAAACAACTTTCTTAAAACACTTTGGGAATTGAAAAAGGACATTTAAATTCTCAAAAACGAGTTATTTGCCTCAATTCTCTCCATTCCATGTGAAGGAGAATGTTCTTACTCTGAAGAACCCTCTCTCGACTCTTTGAAAACTAATCAAGAGTCAAATACACCATATCAAACACACATTCCAACACCAAAGGAAATTATCCAATCAATCACAACAACCGGACAAACAATTTTTCCAAACATAATCCTCAAGGAAGAACTTCGTCATGACATGAGATCTTGGAATGAAATCATTCAAGATAATGCCTTTGGCACTCACAATGACTCACCATTTCTTCCTGCATCATCATGTCACATGATGTATTGCATTCTAACAAGTACTCCCTTCAACTTTGCCTACTTTCTAACTAAACGAGTTGAAAATATTAAAAATCAACCAAATTCTCCAATGCCATATGGAATGATTCTAAATCGTCTATATGATCACATCATCAAAATTAATCCTCATCTACGAAAATCGAAATACAAATCATATTGGCCATCCATGAAACCTTGGGTTCATCCTACTCATCTTAAATCAATTAACTACATATCCTCTGAAGAAGCTTCAAGTGTTGACTCAAATGATGGTTGAAATATTCTCTAGAATTATTGCTAGGGATACATACTATTATTATTACTAATGTAATACTATCCTAACCTCTATCATGGATAATCAAGTACGTGTATAATATGTCTACATTATTATTTAATGATTGCTATGTGACATTTAGTAGACATGTTAGTCATTTATATGCTCATCTTGAGCACATTACATGACGTTATTCTCTCCTTTAAGATGTATTTTATGTGAATCCTTTAAGTAATGGAAAATGCCATAATCGCCCTTACTAATCTTATTACCCACTCTAAAATTAAAACATCTTAAATCTGGAAAAATTTCGTGAATCACACAGAAAACGGTCACCTTAAAATTAGGGCGGCTTCCCATAATAAATATAAATATAGGACCGCCACTGATATAGACCATGCCATCAAGGAAACCATGAAATTTTTTTCATGTCCCCTTTTTTTCTGCAACTCTGACCCTATTCTACTTAGGTACAACCATCTTTTCCTTTCTAGACAAAACACTTCCTAGAATCTTCATTCTCCTATACCATGCATTTCCCAAAATCCTTCTATATAACCATCATTCTTCTCCATATCAATCTATACTTCTCTTCTACATCTTTCTCTCATCATCAAGATCTCAATGTCATCCTCTAGCAAATCCATTCATGACTACTCTAGAAAACTCCTAAGGGCTATTCTTGAGCCTTGGAGACAAAGTCATAATCTCCTACCATCTGCTCCACCTAATAGGAATACACCTACCTCTCTTTCTACAACCAATTCTTCACCATCTCTTTTACCTCCATAAAACCCATCTTTAAACCAAATAACACATGAACTTCATCACTTACCTAATCTTCTTGAGATTAATCTCCAACAAGAAATTGATGCCATAAATCCTTCACCTCTTACCTTACCATACATCCCTCCACCTTCCTTAGATTAAGTAAACCTTCATTCAAAACTCTGTCATTGTTGTTTGAATACCCGAAATCTATTCGATACATTAAAAGATACTTAACCGTATCAAAACTCTCTTCAATTGTTCTTCCACTACAATTTCCATCCTCAATACAACCTCCTCACCATAATGACCAAACACAAAAGCTTAATAATAAACAACCCCTCTTTTGATTACGGCATCTTCTACCTCTTAAAATCAACTAGTGTAGATCTATGCCTTATAATGTCCCCTTTAATGGATTATTCCACTTTCTATTGTAATGATTCATAACAAATGTTGGTATGAATGTGTCTTAGCCTCTTATTATCTCTAGTTTTATTTTAATGTTGAATTGTATAATTGAATGTGCTAATGATAGTTTCTTGTTTGGTGGAATGAAACTCTTTCATGAAGTGATCTAGTCTATGTCATAGAATTATCTTGTCAATGTTTGTATAATGTCATAATAATTTACTAGATCGCTACAATGGTGAAGTGATCTAGTCTATGTCATAGAATTGTCTTGTCAATATTTGTATAATGTCATAATAATTTACTAGATCGCTACAATGATGAAGTGATCTAGTCCATGTCATAGAATTATCTTGTCAATGTTTGTATAATGTCATAATAATTTACTAGATCACTACAATGATGAAATGGTCTAGTCCATGTCATAGAATTGTCTTGTCAATGTTTGTATAATGTCATAAATTTCAATTTTTGTTAACAGTAAAACAAATGTAAGAATTTAGTAGATCGCTACAATGATGAAATGGTCTAGTCCATGTCATAGAATTGTCTTGTCAATGTTTGTATAATGTCATAAATTTCAATTTTTGTTAACAGTAAAACAAATGTAAGAATTTAGTAGATCGCTACAATGATGAAGTGATCTAGTCCATGTCATAGATCTGTCTAGTCAATGTTTTTTAACAGTATATGTAATTTCAGAATTATTTTATAGATCGCGTGAAGCTAATAGTGATCAAGTCCATGTCATTGACCTGTCTAGTCAATGTTTTTTAACGGTATCTGTAATGTACGAATAATGTGAATATGAGGTATACTATGTTATTGTTGTATATATACCCAGTAAAATAGCATAGATCCATAACCATTAACATTTTTAAACAATGTCAGACAACATAACATTTGATCTTCAATTGGTATCATGAATAGACTTCGAGTTAGATCTTTACTTTAATTTCGTACTGTGTCAAAGTAGTGGAAGTATTCCATAGACTGTTTCGACTTTATTTGTAAATACGGTTGTCGTGAGAGCAATAACTTTTGTTTTTATTTAACCTTTAAGCAAAATATTGAAGGTTTTATATGCTCGTTAGATGATAATTTAGCACTGTCGCATGTAATTTCTATGTTCAAAATTTTCTCTCTTAAACCAGTTGCTACATCTGAAGGTGTATGGTGTTTTTCATATGGGGAAAACTCAATGCTATTTATTTGGAACCCATCAATTAAAAAATCGGTCCGTATATTAGTCCCCAATTACACGTTAGAACCTAACTCACCCAAAATGTTATTTGGTTTTGGTGTCCATCCTATCACTCTAGACCCCACATTTTTAAAGATAAATTATCCCTATTATGGTCAAGGTCCATGGTATGTGTCAGTGTTTACATTAAGCTCCAGAACTTGGTATAAACTTGAGAGTTACTGTTTGCCACGTGAATCTATAAGAATTAAACGGTCAGGTCAAGCAGTTGTTGGTGGTAAAAATTTCTGGGTTGGTTCAGAGAAGTTTTATAGTGATGATGGTATTTCATACAAAATTTACATGTTAGTTTCATTTGATTTGATTACTCACCAATTTCAGGTTATAAACATGCCTGAACAGATGCTAGTCGGGGAATTTTTACCTCCATACTATATTTCCCAGCTTGAAGACTATTATAATATCTGGCAGTTTTAATTTTGGTGACGTCCGTTTTATATATGCATGGGAGCTAGAAGTTGATGATGGTGAAGTTTCATCGTATAGACAACTATTCACCATTCCATACCCAGCAGAGCATGAGCTCAAAATAATTGGATTTACTAAAGATAAGCAACCAATAGTTGAAGCTTCGTTCCTCCAACAATTTCATCAGTCACTACAAGTGTTCAATCCAAGCTTTCAAAGTTTTCAAAACGTTGGTGTCGAAGCAAACCATGGCTCATTTTTTGTTGGCCAATACAAAGAATCACTAATGCTTGTTAATGAACAAAGCATGGGAATAATATTTTAGGTTTTGTCGTTAATGTTATTATTTTATGCATATTATGTTTTAACCGTGTAAGTCTTTTTTTATTACTAGATTTAAAGTATTTGCATGTTTAGTATTTGCATATCATGTAAACACGTGTATAAACACCTTTGCTTTCATTATTGTTCCTCTATATATACCCTACGTTGATACTCAATTCACACACTCCTATTTTCAACAACATAATCCTCTAATATTTTCTTTCTTACTTGTTTACAATGTCCGACTACATACCCTATGATATCCAAATCAAAATCATGAAAAAATTACCTGTTAAGAGTTTACTCAAGTTCCGTATGGTGTCAAAATCATGGAAGTATACAATAGATAGTGACATCTTCGGCCGTGAATACGGTTCTCGTCAAAGTGAAATGTGTTGTTTTACTTTAAAGTTTAATGTGGGTAACGAACATTTTATGTGTTCTGCAGATGGACAGATGTCCTTAAGTTTGCTAAATACAAATTTTCCACAAACAAATCTAACACCAATTACCACTTCTGAGGGTGTATGGTGTTTTTCATTTGGTTGTCATGTAGGGGCGATTCTTTGGAACCCATGTTTAAGAAAATTTTATGGAATTGAAGTCCCTTTCATGCCCAATAGGCCAGCACTTGAAAAAATTGTTTGGGGTTTCGGTGTCCGTCCTGACACGTTAGACCCAACAATACTTAATATTTCTAGTTGGTTATACGGAGATGGCCCCCGTTGCAATGTGTTTAATGTCTACGTTTTAGAGCTCGATACATTGACTGTTCTTGGGAATGACCGTTTGCCCTGTCTCGGTATAAGAATAAAATGATCGTGTAGAGTAGCAGTTGCAAGTAGTTGTATTTTCTAGGGTTGTTCTAAAACTTTTTTTAACGATGATGGTTCTTCTTATGAACTCTATATGCTTCTTTCTTTCGATTTGATTAACCACCAATTTCAAGTTTAGACATATGTACTCTGTTAAGGAACTCACTTCCAATTCCATTCTATATTTCCAACCTAGGAAATTCTCTTGTAATTTCAGGAAACTTCATTCATTATGAGAACCGATATATATGTGCATGGTTGTTAGAAGTCGAAGCTGCTGTTGTAACATCCTGGAGAGTGCTATTTGTCATTCCCTCTCAAAATATTGCAAAATTACTTGGATTTACTATGGACGATGATCCAATTGTTGAAGTTTTTAGCGGCCAAGAAATGGTTCACACGTTGTAAGTTTATGACCGTCCATCACAATAATTTCCTAACGTCAGTATCGAAGGTGATGGTAGATCATTCTTCAATGGCCCATACAAAGAATCACTAATTCTTCTTAATGTTTAATAACTTGCGTATTTGGTTGTTTAATGCTTTGTAGCTTTCTATTTTGTAATGTATTTTTTAAATTCTATATTTTTATATTAGTTTCAATAATGTAACTTTAACGTGTCATGTTATTGTAATATAAGTATTTAATTTTGTGAATCGGGTTGTCTTTCAATATTATTCTTATATTTATTGTCTTTTTATTTAATAATTTTGATTTTTATAAAAAAATAAACTTTCGCCCATAACTATTCACAAAAAAGACCCGCCAAAAACATATCGTTACTATAAAAGCATGTAGTATCCCCAAAAACAACAACAAATCAAACACAAACACCCTTACCACAATAACCAATAATACATCACACAATTATGGTGATGATGGTGCCACATGAAGCTTTTGCGTGTACTTGTGGAGCCAAAGATGTAGTTCTACGAGAATCGTATCGAGCTAAAACCCGTGGTAAACTATACTATGCATGTCCAAAATCCAAGGTGAAAAATCATTTTTTCTGTATTATAGAAATTATATGCTTAGTTGTTAATAATTGAATTTTTTTCTCTTGAACAGCCGCGGCTAAATTACTACGGATGTGAATTTTTTTTATGGAAAGATGAACGAGTTCCGTCAACTAATCAGTTCTCCAGGAGCTTCATCTACTCCAAGTTTTTCTCCAGGAACTTCATCAACTCCAATTTTTTCTCCAACACCCTCCATGCCTCCTAATTATTATGGGGGATCTTCAAGCAACACAGAGTGCTCAAACTGTAAGCACTTGCTTGGAAGGATAAATGTGCTTCAGGCAACACTGGAAATGCATATGCATCCATAACAACAAACACTTGATTCAACTGCACTACTTCACGGCCTTAACAATGACATGGAAAAACTTGGTTGGGAATAGAGTTTCATTTGGAAAGGAATTTGTATGCTTCATTTGGTTTAACTGTTATGGCTATTCCAATGTATTAAATTTATGTCTCTAATAAAATGTTTGTGATTCCGTAAAAATAACAACTTAAAGCACAACACATAAGTTATTCATTAAAATAAAAGTACATATTACATAAATTAAACACAATACGGAATTTTAAACATAATACGGGATTTTAAACAAATACATAAATTACAATAACATTTTTATCCAAACCTCCCAATTTTGCCCCGTTCCACAACAGATCTCTGTTCATCTCATAGTCTAATTCAGATTCTATTTTCATAAATTTTTCAATCACAGCACGCTGCTCCAGTGGAATGTCTCTGCATTCCTCATATGCTTTCCGCAATTCATCTTTAGCTATAATTGCGTCATTAAATTGGTGGGCTAAGTTCATCATCGCTAACTGATGACCTCGATCCTCCTAAATTCGTTTTGTAACCATAGCTTTGATTTGATCATAAGAATATGGAACCGAACACCCCATTTAAATTTTTGTTAAATGATATATATAAAAAGGATTGTGTTTGAATTGTTTATAGTTGTAGGTCTATTTATATGTTTAAAAACAGCTAAAAAATTATCAGAATCATGTGCTAAATCGCGTCAAGTTCATAGTGATTTAACCATTGTCTAGGACTTGTCAACTCAATGTTTATATATTATCATTGAATTGTCTAATCTGTTAGTAAATAGTAACAATCATGTGGTAAATCACGTCAAATTCATAGTGATTTAACCATTGTGAAGGACTTGTCAACTCAATGTTTATATATTATCATTGAATTGTCTAATATATAAACCTACTCACCATCTCATCATTTTATCACACAACTTGTTAGCAGTACTATCTCTAATGGATGCTAATTTCAATAACAAAACTGATCCATGGGAATTCAGTCTTGATATAGATGATTCCGATCTACATTTAACATCTTCTTTGTGTTCCTTAAATAACACACATGTTGAATCATCTACCTTACTCCAAAATCCAGTTACGATAATACCTGGTCCTGCAGGTGTTGTTCATCTATCTAGTAACACACGTGCTGAACCATATCCATCAACCCCAAATCCAGTTAGGATAATACCCGGTCATGCGGGTATTGTTCAACAAGCCAAGCTGCTTAAAGAAAAGGTTTTTATTCTTGATTCGGATGGGGCTTTAATGTCAACACAAAAATATATGCAAAAAATAATTGAGGATGTGGGTGAGGATGATGATTTCAACAGTGGGGTATGGGTTAGCGCCACTGTGGCACTGTAATTGCAATAGTAAAGTCTTGTTCTCCGAATATCCCTCAACCCCAAAAAATAATTGCATTTGGTGGCACTGTAATTGGATGTTTGGGAGACATCGATAACTTTCTTAAAAAGGGAAAACTTGACCACGTTGTTGCAATAGTAAAGTCTTGTTCTTCGAATATGCTTGGTGATCTAAATGTGACTTTGAAAGATATATCAGGTGTTGATAGAAATATAATGCCTAAAAACATTATTAATATCTTTCACATCTTTACGTTTTGATAATCACAAAATATAAAAACGTTCAACGTAAAATTAAACGTAAACAAGTAATTAGGAGTAAATTCTCATTTCAACATTTATATCACTTAAAGGTATGAATAAATAAATGCTTAATGCATTTTATGATCAAAGAAAATTTTTATTCAACCTCAAACTTTTATAAAATATTGTAAACATTTTTATAAACATCACAAAACATTTTCTACATTTAAAAGAAATGTTTTATTCAAAATAAACATTTTGAATTTCAAATTTTCGAACCTAAAACGGCTAGAAAAGTCAAGTAAACACCTCCCCTGAATAGGACAAAAAGGGGAGCGTCTGAAAATGGAAGGCCACCTTAAATACATGGGCGGCTCCCTTAATTATAAGGGGGCCAGCACCCTATTTAAGGGGACCGGACATAGACCCCGCTCCTCCAGCTTGTCCTATAGATAATGGACTATTCCCCAACATTTTTCTCACCTTTTGCACTCATTCTTTCTGTTCTAAAACAGCCCACACATCTCTCTAAATCCTTTGATCATTTAATCATAAAGCTTTGTTTCCAAGTGATCCAAGCTCAATTCCTCAAGTGCAAGAGAAGAATACTTCCATCATTAATTAAAGAAGTATTACAACCCAAGTATACATTGCAATCTTATTGCATCCACACCATATCTTGTAAATCATTTGTAAATCTTGTAAAGTTATGTAGTTATTAGGTTTTGGTGATTGTTGTAAGTATAGTTGGATCTTGGTGATCCTTTCTAGTAGTGTTAGTTAGTTGTGACATAAGTAGTGTGGTGAGGACAAGTAGTGAAGGTGTGAAGTTGTGAAGTTGTGAAGGTGTGAAGAAGTTGTGTAGTTGTGTTCAAGGTGTGAAGCTAAGTTGTGTAGTGAAGTTGTGAAGTAGTCGTGAAGTTGTGAAGTCATGAACAAATTGTGAAGTTGTGCTGTGATAGATTGGTTCTAGCTAAGATTATATTTCGATATCTAGCTTAGTGTCGGAAATAGATATAAGCAACGTTGTGTAAGGTTTTCTCCGCCATAAAGGAGCTTGTTGACATAGTGAAGAAAACTCTCGAGTTAGGTGCTCGGGGAGTGAAGTAGGCCGAAGAGGAGCTTCGTAACCGAACCACTATAAATCCTTGTGTTGTAGTTTGATCTTTCCAACTCTTATTTTTTATTTGCTTCTACTTATTTACATTGTTCATATTGTGCAAGTTTTGAATTCACAAAAAGTCGAATCTAAGTTTTTATAAACAAACATAAATATTAAATCAAAAACCGGTAAACTATTCAACTCTCCCTTCTAGTTTTCCACAATTGGTATCAAGAGCCACGCTAAACAAGATTTTTAAAATAAATTGTATTTTAAAACTTGAATCGATCTATGGAATTGGAAAAATATTTAGAAGGGCAATCTATGCAAAGACCACCACTATTTGAAAGTGATGGATTTATTTATTGGAAAAATATATTCGAAACTTATGTGAAGTCAAAAGATCTAGATCTTTGGCATGTTATTACCGATGGTGATTTTCCTCCTATTCAGTTTAATCCCGAAACTAAAAAGGATGAAATTGTATCTTTTCATAAACAAGATGATGATCTTAAAAAGAAACTTGCAAAAAATAATGAAGCTAAAATGGTAATTTATAATGCTTTGCCACGTAAAGAATACGAAAGAATTTTTATGTGTCAAACCGCAAAAGAAATTTGGGATACTTTGCTAATCACACATCAAGGTAATAATCAAGTCAAAGCTAACAAAATAGATCTTCTTGTTCAACAATATGAACAATTTATGATTCCGGAAGAGGAGTCAATAGATAATGCCTTTGCTAAGTTTAACACTATTATTACTAGTCTAAAAGCACTTGATGAAAGTTTCTCTAGCAAGAATTGTGTTAGGAAATTTCTTAGGGCACTACATCCAAAATGGCGCGCGAAAGTCACGGCGATTGAAGAATCAAAGAATCTAACAACCTTACCTCTTGACGAACTCGTTGGCGTACCGATATTGAAGAAGGAGCTGATGTTTGGATGTGTCTGGAATGATGAGGGACCACCCTGTGGACACCCATAAATGCACAAAAATTATTTACTTACTTTTCCTTATATTAAATGCATAAAATTTATACCTGTATGCTTGGGAATTCACTTAAATCGCTTATCCCATAATGTTGGCTGACAATTATCGGTCCTTTATTTGCTGGTCGCACCTGCTCAACATTCATATCCTCCATAAATTTATGTACTTTTTCATACGTTTCTCGTTGTTCAGCTTCGTTTCTTTTTATTTCTTCAATTTCTCTTTTTTGTTTTTAGTCTCTTTTTTGTTCCTAGAATTGTCGGTTACAATTCTGAGGGAATTTCATACATATTTTTACGGTTGACATGACGAGGTACTCGTTCAGCTTGACCAATACGACCGTCAAAGTATGCTCTACTAGAAATCCACCAGTCCGATCGAGCCTCGGTCTCGTCTGGTGTTAATCTTGCAGCAGACAAATTTCCCTTAAAAAGTCATAAAGGAAATATAATTATGTATTTTTTAACTTAATCAAACTAATACTACTATAAAATAAATGAAATCTAACATGAAAAAACGTGATCCATGCTTCCCATAAATTACTTTTTTTCCAAGCAGCAACTCTAGGATACTAATTGTAACGAGTATATTCTCTAGTCGCCGTTACTCAGAAAGACTCCAAAATCCAAGTCTACAAAAAAGACATTGCTTTAATTATTTTACGTTATACATATAACTTAAATGCCGAATTAAATATTAGAAACTAAATTATGACATACCTTGAATGCCTAAGTATATCCAAAGATCGAATAGGATTTCTTATCAATTTCAGTCGTAGGTCGAGTGGCATATAATTTCGGCCAACGTCTAACGTTTTCATTCTTCAGTTGGGAGTACAATGTTGGCCACACATACGAACCCCAAGGATAGTTGTCCCAACCTATTCTGTCATTTGCTAACCTTAACAACTAGTCAGGGATCCTACGTTTACCCTCCACACCTAATAAAACAAGCTGCAAGATACCTAGACAACAAAGGCTAACAGCATCGTCGTCGTGTAATCTATCAAACAACTCGTCATCAATGATTTTAAATACCATATTGCCTGTAATATGTTCCCCATCTAAATATGACGGAAACACCCGTCTCCTAAAAGGAATAACCTTCTCAGGGTCGTCATAGTCAGCCAAATTCCCGACCCCAAACCTTAAACCAGTAACCAGGCAAAATTCCTCTCTCCCAAATTGTATTCTAATATTATCAATTATATAGTAATACAAAGGGACATTTTCATTTCCATCACCTTCTACCTCAAGTTGTTGACCTAACATGAAATGTATTAAAATACAATTCTCTATCCAATCATTTTGATCTAATACCCAACCAAAACAATATTGCCGAAATAGTTCTTCCCGTTTAGTGCCAGTAATTTTTTCTCTAACTAATTTAAGCAACCTTAACTTACTTCTACAAGTAACAAGAACACGGGGTACCTAAATTAACAAATAAATAAATAATTACTACACATACAAACATCAAAAAATAAAATACTAGGTGATTAAAAATATAAATATTATACCTCATAACCGGTCAAACCAATCTTATAATAAAGAAGTAAAACACAAAGTCACCAACAACACCACCTCAAAATCATCGCAAACTGCAACAATCCACATCACAAGCTTCAAACTAAATCAAATATTATAAGAACTACTTCAAATCAGAACTACTTATTTTTTGACACCAAGATAGGCACATTGTATCTAGTATATCACTTCTCATTTATATGCATTATCAGATTCTTATTTTAGAAAATAACAAAATATTACTGCACTTGGCAGTGATAAATCATTTCATGGCAGTGATAAATCATTTCATACTGTATGTTATTGTGCTTCTTAAAATACAAACAATAAAAAAAGGAAATCGCTATAGTCTAGGCGCGATTTACATTTAATGACTGACACACTCACTGACACGATGTAGACCCCGCCTGACAATTTTTTTTTGAAATTGCTATAGACCAAGCGCGATCTTCATTTTTTAAAAATTAGGGTTCAGACTTCACCTGCGTTATTCCCAAAGTTAGTTTAGGAGGCCGACACATGTACCTCGACTAAATCGCTACCAGTGGGCACGATCTTCTGGGTTATTTTTGAAAAAAATATTATATCGGGTCTCTACGGGATATCACGATTCCCAATGGGCCATTTATGTAATTTTCGCTTGATTATATGTGTAGTAGCATCATAATATATGTCCTCATTTGGGAAAGAAGATAAAACCCGTTCGCTTGGAATCATAAAAATCAGTTTACTGTACAATGCCGCTAGTTTAAATTAGTTTGATCCCTCTCCAAAATCTTTGGTTCCTTTTTCTGGGCAAAGAAGGAAAATATTATGCGGAGAAAGACAGTACTGATTGATGGGTATATATGGATTCTATGGTCCAGTGACATAAAGAAAAGATTAACGTAAATGATTCTTAAAACTTATGTTTACCAAAATAATTGCAAGTTCAGCCCTTATCAACTCATGAATACATATGATTAAGAATGACAAAAACAAATAAATTGCATTGGATGGAAACTTCAAGGTGAGCCAACAGATCAACCATGTCTCAGTTTACTTTGTTGATGAAGCTTGTGCTTTAATAATGTTTAGGTGGTGGTGGAGACTTAGAGTAGTAAAGTCTAGAAGGGCAAAACTTTAGTGGCGAAGGTGGTGACTTGTAAATATATGGAGGAGGAGGCCGGGGATGGTGATGGAGGAGGTTGTGACTTGTACACATATGGAGGTAGAGGAGACTTATAGGTATACAAATAAGGAGACAATTTAGGAAGGTAAGGCAATTTGTGTCTGAGAGGTGGTGGTGAAGATTTGTAAACATAAAGTGATGGTGGTGGAGACTTGTAAACGTAACATGATGATAGTGGAGACTTGTAAACGTAACGTGATGGTGGTGGAGTCTTGTAAACGTAACGTGATGGTGGTGGAGTCTTGTAAACGTAACGTGATGGTGGTGGAGTCTTGTAAACATAACGAGGTGGTGGCGGTGGAGACTTGTAAACGTAACGTGATGGTGGTGGAGACTTGTAAGCGTAACGTTGTGGTGGTGGAGATTTGTAAACGTAAGGTGATTTTGGCAACTTTCGGCCATTAGGATTAGGAGAACTATAACCATAAGGTTTATCCGCAATGTCAATGGTGGCCAACAAGAGAACAAAAGCATACACAACTTGAGGCCAATGCCTCAACATCCCAAAGCTTCCCATCACTCTCGCTCTCTTTTTTTACAAAGCTAAGAACTACTTTTGTATGTGTTAATGTTTGATTGAAAACCTTTTAATAACAAGTGTTTATAATTTTTTAGCATATCACATGATTCACATGATAGTATTGTTTATGCATCATATATCACACGCTGTCAGCATTTATCACATGATGTTATTCCCTTTGTGATTAATAAACTAACAACTCCAACATGTTTTTTAAAAGGGTAAACACCATTTATGGACAACTTACTAATTTCAATGTTTTATTATAAACCATGTACAAAATTAAATATCATTGTTAACCACCAAACCCGCTAGTAGCCGGTTATATCCACGTGTAATTTTTTTTCCTTACTCACAGATATTTGTATGGGTCATTTAACCGGTATGTTTTGACCTTTGACCCATCTGTATAACATAACCACGTAACCCACATAATCATAAACACTATACATTAACCACAATCATAAACACCAAACCCTAAATCCATATTCATAACCACAATCATCAAGAACAATGTCAGACAAGAAAGATGAAATCAACAAGAAAAATAGTTAGTGTTATTTATTTGCTTATTTATTCTATTATGCTTATTTAATCATTTCACATTAACCACAACCTCATTTATGCAATGACAAAAAAAGATTGGAGCAAAGTTGAAAGAACCTAGGATTTGGTAGACTATGTGTATGATAAGTATGGTACCGTACCAGTTACTGACGAGATGCTAGACGACTTGTATAATTTTGCTATGATGAAAGGTTAGTGTATTTCTTCCATTGTTTAGAGTGTTAAGGAAAATATTTTGCCTGAATTTCCATTTTGACTGCATTTCCATTTAGAATAAGGGGGTGTTTAGAAATGCTAAATGAACTTAAACTCATACAACTTAAACTGTCAAACTGCAAATGCAAATTAAACTGCAAATGAAAAAGTTCATTTAGGATTTCTATTTGTAGACTACATTTGACTACATTTAGCATTTGCAGTTTGGATACCATTTTTATTTTGAATAAGGGCTCATGACATGCTATTAGGAATGGTATCCAAACACCCCTTTTAGTAGTGCTAAACACCTCTAATAGTCTGCAATTTATCTCCAAAACACACCTAATGGTCTGCAAATCTGTTAGTAGAGAAATACTTATCCATGGTGGAATTTGAGAAGAAGGTAGAATCTTTAAATGCTATAGAAAAGATTTATAAAAAGCTGATGGTGACTGATGATATGGTTGAGTATGTTTTGGAGAAGTATGGGAAGAACTAGAATATTGAGGATTAAATAGTTGATGTCATACTGGAAGACTTACAGATTAAATATGAGAAAGGTTAGTTTATTATTTGCATACTGCATTTATAGGTTGTTTGGAAGTGTCTTGTATATGTACATTTAACCTGTGTCAAGTTGGATTTAACTTGTCTTAACTTATTAACTTCTAGATGATAAGGGGAAGGGAAAAGTTGATGATGTTGAAGGGGATTTGGCTAGGGAAAAGCAGGCAAGGGATGATGTTGATCTTGTTGATGCTGATGATGTTGATCTTGTTGATGCTCTTGATCTTGAAAACAGAGTCAAAAAGCTTAAAGGGGATTTTAATAGTTTGCTAAAGGCAAAGAAGCAAAGGAGGTAGAGGAGGTAAAAGTGAAGGTGAATAAAGGTATATGTCTTTGACTATCTTTTCCTGTTTAACAATGTTTATATGTCTCTTCTAAAGTTTTTAAACAATGTTTATATGTCTTTGCCTATTTAACAATGTTTATATGTCACTTCTAAAGTTTTTTAACTGTTTATATATATTCCAATGCTTGCAAAAGTGGTTCAAGTATCTAGTGATGAAGGTTTTTTCTAGTGATGAAGATGTTGTCTACTTTAATGATGTTAAATATCCTCTCACGGATGCTGAGATAAGGATGTTTAAGGAGACACCCACTACATCCAGAGGTCCTAGAAGACAACTTGCTTCCACTTCTACAAGATCTAGAGCTCTCATTGCTTCCACAACATCCAGAGGTCCTAGATGTGTACTTGCTTTGTTTTCTCCTAATGCTCTACCACCTTTTCCCCTATGAAAAGAAAGTCCAAGCCTTAGCCATATTGTATCCTCTGTTCTATATGTTGATAATGTACTTGTATGTTGATGTTCTTGACACATTTGGGTTATTGATACTCTGTTCTGTACTTTCTTTAGCTATGTATGTTGATGTTTAGACATATGCTTGTTTATTCAAGTATTTCGCATTTTGTAGTAATATTTAGCATTTGCAGTAATATTTAACCTATTTTGAGTTGACTGCATTTACATTCAAAACTCATGACATTTAGCATTTGCAGTTTGACTCTAAAGTCAAACTGCAAATGCTAAATGTCATGAGTTGACTGCATTTCCATTCAAAACATGTATGGGCATGACTCCATTTCTATTTAGCAATGTTGTAAAAATCAGCCTATGCGGCCTTGTAATCGCCGATTAATCGCTACTCGGCCATACACCTTGGAAAATAAGGCAAATCGGGTGAAAAATCGGTCTGGTCAAAAATCGGTCAAATCGGACAAAAATCGGTCAAATCGGCCTAATCGGTCAACGAAAGTCAAACATTTTTTTTACAATGTGACTTTGAATTGTTAACTGTTAACTTTTATTATCTATGTCTATGTTTTGAACAATGTAACTTTGAACTCATTTAATTTTAGTGTATTTAAAGTATTTTATCCATCTCATACAAGTAACTTTGAAATTTATATATAAATTTTGCAAAACCGATTAATCACCGATTAATCGCGCCTAGACCGATTACAGGCTACAGGGTGATCGACCGCCCGGCTAGCGACTCGCAATTTTTGCAACATTGCTATTTAGCATAAGGGGGTGTTTGGATTTGCAGACTCCAAACTGTAATGTATGGGCATGACTGTATTTTTTAAAACTCATGACATTTAGCATTTGCAGTTTGACTTTCTAAAGTCAAACTGCAAATGCAAAATGTTATGAGTTGACTGTATTTCCATCCAAAACATGTATGGGCATGACTGCATTTCCATTTGGCAAAACTCATGATATTCAAAACTCATGACATTTAGCATTTGCAGTTTGACTTAAAAAGTCAAACTGTAAATGCAAAATGACTCATGGCATAAGGGGGTGTCTGGATTTACCCAATTCTCAGCTTCATAAGTTTGTTTCTGTAATCCATCTAACATCTCCACAACTATCAATTCTAACATATAACATAAGGTAATCATAAACAGAAAAATAAAAAAATAAAAAAATAAAAAAAAGGAAAATTAATCTAAGTAGTTCATATCATTAATATTTCATCCAAACAGAAAGATCAAAACAGAGAACCTACTACATTATCAGAACATCAACAACCCAAAAAACCTATGTTCAACCATGAACAAGATAAAACCAACAAAATACCAGGACCTATGAACCCCTACTCATTTTCTTCCATGTCATCCACATAACTATCCTTCAGACCAATACCAACATGAGTTCCAGCCAACAGTTGTTCCAAAACCCCAAGCTTTAAAGAATCCATTGCAATGATTTCTCTTATGTGATCCATACACCTCACAGCATCCCTGCTCTCCCAATGCTTCCAGCTTTGCTATCAACCTCTGATTCTTACTGTTGGTCATCCTAAGGCCAGCACACTGATCACGTAGAAACCCTGCAAAAGCTTCTTCTTTAGCGCGCTTTTGAACAAACCACACCTTCATACGATCCTGCAGGCGAGAAGAATCAACAAACTCTGTTATTTGATCTAATATTTTAATAGTAGCCATGGAATAAAATATTAAGCAAAGAGTTTAGATGTAAATATGAGAAGATACAACACAAGTGAGATATAAATAAGCAAAGTAAATTTCATTTAGTCTTGAAAGTAGAAACTCAAAAGAAATGATTGCAAATAGTAAATGACAAGACTTAAATTCATTAATACATGCGGAATGATTTATGGGGGGTTTTAAAGATAGATGTAATATTTTACTAATGGGACAAGAATTTTGTAACTACTTTTAGATTAAGTTACTAAACCATTGGGGTCCAAGTTAGAATGTAACTAAATACATTGATGATAACATGAATAGAAGACAATGCGGCTGACAAGTATACATTAACATGGGCATTTGCATTTTCATTTAGCATAAGAAACTACATGATACAATAAAGAAACATAAAGAAACTACATGATACAATTTCCATTCATATATTAACCTGATACAACATAAACTGATACAACTTAAAATGTATCATAGAAGACCTATAGTTGTCTCTCATGTTCCTCATCCAACTCTTCTACCTGCCCACATTTCTCCAACCACTTATGTTCAGTCCATGCTTGCCTTGCTTCTTTTTCCAATGCGTGGTTCAATGCTTCTTCATCAGCCATTTCTTGATCAGTAACATTCTCACAAACCTGCAACTCCAAATCAGCCATTCTTCTTCTTCCATCAATTTCACTATTTCTTCTTCTTCCATTAACATTCCACTCCCACCCACACCACTGTCACTTCCAGGAACAGTATCCTTACAGAAAACCTTAACCACGTTTCTCATTTTAATGTTAAGGTAATGCATTAATGGTTTAGGAGAAAAAACTAAAACATTAGCAAGTATCAAAATAGCTCATATAGTAATATCATTTCCATAACCACCCTCATCATTGACTTTGTGATGTATTGTACCAGGTATTGTACCTCAGAGATCTTTTAGAGTCACTGTGAGATCACCAATCACATTTAGAGAACAAGACTTGACTATTGCAACAACTTGGTCAAGTTTCCCATTCTTGAGAAAGTTCTTGATGTCTCCTAAACACCCACTCACAATGCCACCATTAGCATTCACATAGTCAGTGGCGCTAACCCATGACCCACTCTTAAAATCCTCATCCTCACCCACATCCTCAATAATTTTCTTAATATATTCTTGTGTAGACATTACACACCCCTCCCCACCATCCGGAATATCTGTTTGTTTAAGCAACTTGGCTGCCTAAACAATACCCGCATGACCCGGTATTATCCTAACTGGCTTTTAGATTGTGGTGGATATTTTAACACGTGTGCTACTACAAGGGCGAAGAACGGGTGTTAATTTGAGATCGGAATCATTTATATCAAGATTGAGTTCCCACTGATCATTTTGGTTATTGAGAATGGAATCCATTTTCTTGAAGAGAAAGTGTTACTGAATTTAGTTGTAATAAAGGTGTGGAAGATACAATTTTGTTAACTAAAATATAGAGGGAAACTTGGAGGGAAACAAGTGGGAGGGAAAAACAGACCACGGGTGTTAATTATTGATGTGGAAAAAAAAATCGACGTGGCCAATATAAAATTCAACACGAACGGATTGACCGGTAACAAATGGAAATATACTGGCTATTATTGGGTTTGGTGGTTAACAATGGTATTTAATTTTGTACATGGTTCATAATGAGATACTGAAAATAGCAAGTTGTCCATAAATGGTGTTTACCCTTTAATATACTTTGTATTTTCTAAAGCTACAAGTGACGCTTGGATTTCAAATTGGGAGTAAATCTAGCGCATGAGCCCAAGCCAATAATACCAAACAATGGATTTTGAGTATCTTTGAGCCCAAACCTGGTAAAACCCGTATACCAAACGGACCCTTAGAGGCTAAGGTGTCATAACACCATAACACCGCTACATCAGCGCCACATCAGGTATGTTTGGTGACACATAGCAGTAAGCAGTAAGCAGTAGCAGTAGCAGGAGTAGTAAGCAGGAGCAGTAAGCAGTAGTTGTTTGTTTAAAAAATGTGTTTGGTAATGTAGCTGTAAGATGTAATTAGAAAGTTTAAAATTACGAAAAAAAGCATATAACCCAATTAAGTAAATTATAATATTTATATTTGAGGGTATAAATGTAATTTTATAACAAACTGCTAGGAGAGTTCTGAAATGCTTCTTCAAAAAGCATTTGAGATTGGAGCGGATAAACAATATTCAAATGCTTGTTGAGGTGTTGTCAAACAAGCTTTTCATTTAAAATGCTTACCGCTTGTTGCTCCAAAACGCTTGTTGCTCCAAAACGCTTGTTGCTCCAAAACGCTTGTTGCCAAACACAACCATCGGCTTTAACATTTCAACACCAACACAATAAAAACCCCTGCAATCATAACACTATTTTAACACCACTGTTTGGGACATACATTTTTTTATTTTCTTTTCAATTAAAAAAAACAAATTGATTTTTATTAATTCAAATAAAAATACAAATAACATTTTTTGAAAAAAAGTTACAAAACTAAAAAAAAAAAATTAACTTGTTAAAAATCTATTTAGTCCAGCCCATTTCCGGCCCACATAAAGCAAATTTTAACTTAACTATTTCATCCGTCCTATTTTTATTGTCCACGTTTTCTTTTTGAGATGTCCCAATTTAATTGTCTACTACTAAAAATTGATATGGATGTTTGATCAAATTTACTATATTACCGGTGTTTAAAATTATTATTACAAACTTTAAAGAAGACTTTAATTAATTAGCTAAGGATAAAACTGTCATTATGTCAAAAAGTAAGAAAGAAAAAGCGGTAATAAATATATTTTTCTTAAACTGTGTGTTTTTGTCGAAAGACAATAATTTTGAGACGAAGAGAGTATTAAATTTTAAAAAGAAAACATGATTAATCTTCTTCCTCTTATCACCTGCACACACACACTTATTATTCACACACTCCAAATAAACATAAACACACACACTAAGAGCACAAGGTGCAGTTGGTGCCGTGGCTCAAGCCGTGGGGAATAAATTGTGTCACATCACCACTTTTTTCCATAACACCAAAACACCCCATAACATCATTCCTAGTCAACACCAAAAATTTTGGTGTTATGGAGACCCCACTTTTCCCAAAAAAAATTTCATTTATATATATATATATATAACTTTATTAAACTTAAAATTAAAATTTCATTAATAAAAATAAAACATTACATTAACTTAAAAAATACATAAACTTAAATAAAAACTACATAAATTTAAATTTCATTAAGGTTCCACAAATGTTCCACAATATCTTGTCGAAGGTCTTCGTGAACTCTCCTTGAACGTTTTTTCGAACTTTCGGCTTCATCTTCCTCCGTATCTTCTAATTGCTCTAAATAGCCGCAATATTGTGTATATTGATTCATATCGAGTTGAGAGTAATACTCGTAAAACTCGGGCATTTCATTGTTGGGATCCATTGGAGTTGATTAAAAAAATAGAAGAGATATATAAACGATATATGAAAGTTTGAAAGAGATATAAAAATTGGGAGTTATATAGGGTATTTATAGAGTTTAAAGTGAGTAAAAAGTTACCCAAACCCTAAAAAACGGCTCTTTTTTTCAAATTCCCGTAGTCTAACGGCTAGTTTTTTAAAAAAAAAAAAAAAAAATACGCGAAAACGCGAAACGTTGTACCCCAGACCATTTGGGCTGAGGATAACGGCGCGAGACCCGAAAACGCCACTTGAGGTATGTTTCATTTCGCGTTTTCGGCCACGGCTCAAGCCGTGACGCACTCTACCCTGACCTCTAAAAAACACAACACAAACAAAGACCCACTTTTTAATAGAATAAAAAATCAAAAAAGAAGAAAAAAAGCACGTTACAATGTGTGTGTTTGCGTCAACGCATCCAACAACACCGTTGGTTTTGGGGGAGGCTCGGTATGATAACGCCGGTAACGCGCAAGCCAGGTCTGCATAACATCGAGTCTGACGTTATCGTACCGTGACCTCTTAGTGTCAAATTATAATGTTAACATTGGAGATGCTCTTAATTAAAACCCATATATATCTGACTTAATTTAGTAAACACCCCTTTTTAACTAGTCGTCATAATGCCAGGTCGCACATTGAGCCATACCCAACCCTAATACAAATCTACAAGAAAGGGAGATGATTTGTGCACCATGTTTTTTTTGTCATACACCACTAATCATGCATCACTGGTTTGTACTGTGTGCATTATCGGTGTAATTTAATGATGTATTGCAAAAAAAACATAGTGCACAAATCACCTCCCTACGGTAAAGTATTGGGCTTCACCTTTACCAAGTTAAAGTTTGTGTTGCATATAACAGATATCATTACTCTTAAATCAAATATCACATCAGTTAGTCTTTATTAAAAGTCGAAAATTATCACATGGAGCAAATTTTTTATGCAATCGGATTACTGACTGTATAGTTGGGACCTATACAAGTACAAAAAAGATCATAAAATACCCAATCAACATCAACATTCAACTAGTTCAAAAAAAAAAAAACATCTAAGTTCTAACATTCAGCACCACATATATAGTCAACAAAGGTACAATCAACTA
>BQNB010049150.1:10852-42186 GCA_026074375.1 Tanacetum coccineum | reverse complement strand
TGACTGTAGGAGTGCGGGAAATGTCAACAATGCTAACAATCAGAGGGGCACTGGGTCAGTCCAGAAACCTACTTGCTTCGAGTGTGGAGTTCAAGGATACTTCAAGAGGGAATGTCCAAAGCTGAAGAACAACAAAAATCGGGGAAATCAAGTTGGTAATGACAGGGCTCTAGCCAAACTGTATGCGGTGGGACACGCAGGGACAAACCCAGACTCCAACGTCATGACGGGTACATTCCTTCTCAACAACCGATATGCTTCTATATTATTTGATACTGGTGCCGATAAGAGTTTTGTGTCTACTGCATTTAGTTCCCAAATTGATATCACACCATCTACCTTAGATCACTATTATGATGTCGAACTAGCTGACGGGAGAATAATTGGGTTAAACACTATCCTTAGGGGTTGCACATTAAATCTCCTGAACCACCCATTCAACATAAACTTAATGCCCGTAGAACTTGGTAGTTTTGATGCTATAATTGGTATGGATTGGTTGGAAAAGTACCAAGCAATCATTGTGTGTGCCGAGAAGATCGTTCGAATCCCCTAGGGAAATGAAACATTAATTGTTCACGGTGACGGAAGCAACATGGGACACGAGGCTCGTCTACACATTATCTCATACTCTAAAACACAAGAATACATGCTAAAAGGATGTCCAGTCTTTTTGGCACATGTTACTACAAAGGAAGTTGAAGACAAGTCGGAGAAGAAGCGACTTGAGGATGTACCAATAGTTCGAGATTTTCCTGAAGCATTTCCTGAGGACTTGCCGGGTCTTCCTCTGACTCGGCAAGTGAAATTTCAAATCGATTTGATACCTAGTGTTGCACCCGTATCTCAGGCGCCTTATCGATTGGCACCTTCTGAAATGAAAGAGTTGTCGGAGCAACTAAAAGAACTATCTGACAAAGGCTTTATAAGACCTAGTTCCTCACCCTGGGGAGCTCCAGTCTTGTTTGTCAAGAAGAAGGACGGATCGTTTCAAATGTATATTGATTATCGGGAATTGAATAAACTGACGGTGAAGAACCGTTATTCGCTCCCAAGAATTGATGATTTATTTGATCAGCTTCAAGGGTCGAGTTTCTACTCGAAGATCGACCTAAGGTTGGGTTATAACCAACTGAGGGTTCGAGAAGAATACATTCCGAAGACCGCTTTTAGAACCTGTTATGGCCATTATGAATTTCAAGTTATGCCGTTTGGTTTGACAAACGCACCTACCGTATTCATGGACCTTATGAATCAGGTGTGCAAACCATATTTGGATAAATTCGTAATTGTCTTTATTGATGATATTCTAATATATTCAAAGAACAAGTAAGAACACGAGGAGCACCTTAAGCTAATCTTAGAATTGCTTAAGAAAGAGGAGTTGTATGCCAAATTCTCCAAGTGTGAATTTCAGATTCCCAAAGTACAGTTCATTGAGCTGTATTTGGTGTCACACGGATTGAGAAAAATGAGGAAATGATCCAGCCGGTAGAGATTGGACACGTGGCCTTGAGGCTGCTTCAATTAAACGCAGTAATAACAACCCTTGATTACTTCATTTGCAATTTTTGAAAGAATGCTCCTAACTGCCAAGCCACGTGTGAGTACATTACTAGCCCCTCATTCATATAGTGCATGGTCACTTGACAATTTTTAATTATTTAGGGGAACACGTGAGATTGAGGCATTTTTTCTTCATTTCATTTTAGTTGCAAATTTGAAACACATTTGAGTTGCAAAAATTAGATCCAACGTGGCATGACCTTATTTTCCCATTTCTTTCACTAGTGCTTTCCACGTGAAGTATTTGCAATTTATTTGATAGCACATGTGACGTCTTCTCCATAATTACCATTCCATTTTTAATATTAATGTTGGGCTTAATAATTAATATGGGCTGGCCCGGCTCGTACAACGGGTTATGGGCCGGCCCATTAAAATCCGAGGGCATCGTTGGACTCGATTTCTCGCGCTCTTTTCAATCTCGTGCTCGGCTTTGTCTGGTTTTGTCTTTATTTTTGTCATTTTCTTAATATCCGTACCTGCACATACACAAACACAAAAACAACATATATTTGCCATTTTAATTATGTTTTTGGTCTATCAGGGTCGTTTTTCAAGGTAAAAGATATGTATAAAATAACGAATATCAGAGAACATCAAGAATGAAGATGGTGGAGGAATGTTGGTTGAAAACGCTAAAAATCCAGAGGCGATTAGGACGAAAAAGTTGGAACCCCGTGCGGATGGAACCCTATGCCTCAATGGAAGGAGTTGGCTACCTTGTTATGGTGATTTGCGGACTGTGATCATGCACGAGTCCCACAAATCAAAATACTCTATACATTCGGGTTCTGACAAGATGTACCAAGATATGAAGAAGCTATATTGGTGGCCCAATATGAAAGCCGACATCGCCACCTATGTTAGCAAGTGTTTGACTTGTGCTAAGGTCAAGGCCGAACATCAAAGACCATCAGGATTGTTGGTACAACCCAAGATACCTGAATGGAAGTGGGACAACATCACTATAGATTTTGTCATGAAGCTTCCTAAGTCGTCGCAAGGCTACGACACTATTTGGGTGATCGTTGACCGACTCACTAAGTCTGTAATCTTCGTACCGATGAGAGAGACTGATCCTTTGGATAAACTTGCAAGAATATACCTAAATGAGGTTGTCACGAGACATGAAATACCTGTCTCAATCATTTGTGATCGCGACCCGAGGTTCGCATCAAATTTTTGAAAGTCACTTCAGAATGATTTGGGTACTAACTTGGATATGAGTACTGTGTATCATCTACAAATGAATGGACAAAGCGAGAGGACTATTCAAACTCTCGAGGATATGTTGCGTGCTTGTGTAATCGACTTTGGAAAGGGTTGGTTTAACCATTTGCCATTAGTCGAGTTCTCATATAACAATAGCTATCATGCTAGCATCAAGGCTGCGCCATTGGAAGCACTTTACTATCGAAAGTGTCGTTTACCTGTTTGTTGGGCCGAGGTTGGAGAGGTTCAACTTACT
Source organism: Tanacetum coccineum (assembly GCA_026074375.1). Classification (NCBI taxonomy): domain Eukaryota; kingdom Viridiplantae; phylum Streptophyta; class Magnoliopsida; order Asterales; family Asteraceae; genus Tanacetum; species Tanacetum coccineum. The sequence continues at coordinate 39,152 of BQNB010049150.1, read as the reverse complement.
GGTCCAGAAATAGTTCAAGAAACAACTAAGAAGATCGTCCAGATCAAGCAAAGGATGTAAGCCGCCCGTGATAGGCAAAAGAGTTACGCCGATCTAAAGCGTAAACCAATGGAATTCCAAGTCGGGAATAAAGTTATGCTCAAAGTTTCGCCTTGGAAAGGAGTCGTACGTTTTGGCAAACGGAGAAAGTTAAACCCTAGGTATATTAGACCTTTTAAGGTGTTAGAAAATGTTGAAGAAGTTGCTTACAAGCTCGAGCTTCCTGAAGAGCTGAGTAGAGTTCATAATACATTCCATGTGTCCAACCTGAAAAAGTGTCATGCCGAAACCGTTAGCCATTCGTTGGATGGACTTCTTTTTGATGAAAACTTTAGTTTGTTGAGGAACCTGTAGAGATTATGGATTGTGAGGTCAAACGGTTAAGGAAAAGCCGTGTACCAATTGTCGAGGTTCGATGGAACTCCAAGAGAGGTCCTGAGTTCACGTGGGAATGTGAAGACCAATTCAAGAAGAAAATACCACACTCTTCACAAGACCGGCACCGTGTTCAAGTGCTGCACGTAAGCCTTGAGGTCAAGGCTTTGTTTAACGGTGGGGAAGTCTATAAATACCCATGTTTTCAATCAGTGACGCCGTCCAATATAAATCTACTATTATTTTTAGTGTTGTTCCGTTTGCTTTTAATTTATGTATTAAGTAAATTCGCGTAAGCCTAAAAATTAGCGTTCCCTGTAAACGGGCATCAAAAATTTAAACGTTTAATCAATAAAGTATTAATAAATATTTTTTGAGAATAATTATGGTCTTTGTTCATTTTATTTTTATCGGATACGTAAAGTGTATACGTTTCGCGATAAATTAAGTTTAGGTATTCCCGGAACCGTAAAATCTTTTCTACGCTTCAACAATTACTTATTTTTACATCCAACACTCCACGTTTGATAAGACTCGCCTATATTTATCATGTTATGTCGTCAAATATACATGAACCAAGACTTATACATTTGAAATTCTACATTGAAAATAAAAACTACACATCTTATATAAAACATTACAAGTATTAGTTATAATACTTCAAATTTTCATTAAAAAAGATATATCTAGTCAAACCATATTTCCTCATTTTCCATGGGATGATACCTACTTTTAATTTTCACAAACAATGCAAGTATCTCTTTTGTTTACCAAGATAGAAAGAACTAGCCAACACATTCCTTAAAAACATAGGATGATTCCCACATAAGGAGACAAGGGAGCACAAGTGATAAACAAGGGTTCATGACTAGTGGTTCTGACCACTAGTCATCCCCATTTCACTCATCTTGCCCCCCATGATTTCCAACGCCCCATTTCCCTCCCCCTTTGAAAGTCTTGGTCAAAGTAGCTAGTATTTTACCACCTTTATGTATATATGTTGCATGCATAACAAGAGATAACACAACACACTCTTTTATCACTTAACAAAAATCACTTTCTATCTCTCTTTCTCACTACAAACCCACGGCTCAAATTGCCAACCCAAACAAACCATACAATCTTGTTATACAACTCATACAAGCTTTCATACACTATATCTAAGATACCTCAAGATGTTTTAAGGGTTTGATTAAACCTTTAAAAGGATTGAAGCAAGAAAGGAAGGATTAGGGTTTTCAAACTAATCTAGGGTTTGTAAACTTGCAAGCTTGGGTTTAAAGTCTAAACAAGGGTTTAGGACATATTTCTCATCATCATACATCAATATAAGGTTATCTAAAAACCTTTATGTCTTTACTTTTATCATTTTTATGAGTATATATGTTCTATATAGCTAAATCACCATTAGGATGCTTTTAAACATGTAAAAAGGATTTTTACTTGTTGTCATTGTTTTGTACACTTTTACATAAGATATGTTGTTGTTAACATCATGTTAAAATGGATACATAAGTGTTTTACACTCTTGGTTAACCATAAAAAGTGTATGTACAAGATTAGGGTTTTTAAGGTTTATTTAAAAAGTTGCAAGTAAAAGTGTTGTAAATAACTTACTAATCTTGTTAATATTGTTATCATGGACTTGTGTGGATAAAATATGGACTATGGACCTTAGTATATGTATCATGTACGATAAATAAGGCTATGAAGACTTGTGGTAAATTTATAAAGTGGAAAAGTATGTAAACTTAGTTTATGTAATTAAGTATAAAAAAGATTATATAAGGGCTGTTTTGGCACGAAATCCAAGGCATGCATTTTATGTTTTATAAAAATAGTACTTCTCGTGACGACTCCGAATAAGTAAAGAACTCGAAAAACCGACTTATAACGAAAAAGATACGACTATAACAAGTTTACGATAATTAATACTTTTATAAAAATAATTTTATAAAAAGTTACTGTTCATCAGGAGACTTTATTTTTTAAAAACATCATAAATAAATAGAACGTTTAATTACGAGAACGTGCTCGAAAGAATCACTAAAAACGGAGCTATAGCGAATAAACTACGACGTTTACAATAATTAAAGTTTATAAAAGTGATTTTATAAACTATGAACAGTAAAAGTTACTATTCATCAGCAGGCCCAACTTTATAAAATATGATATATCTTTCAATAACAAAGACGTGCTCGAAGGAATTGCTAAAATCGGGATTAAAACGGATAAGTTATTACATTTACGAGTTTACGCTAATTAAAACATAAAAATAAGTTTATAGTTGTTATGAACAGTAAAAACACTATTCACCACAGAATGTTGAAAACTTAAAAACGTAATATTTTGATCACTCATCTTAATACGAAAGCATGGACGTAAGAAACGCGGGAAACGGGCTTAAAACGATAAAGTTAGGTCATTTTTGCTAAAGGCGTATTTATAAACGTTTTTACTTTATAAATATGATTTCACGAAAACGATTAGACGGTGATGTAGCAATATAGATATATATGTGGTTATCAAAGTACTATATTACTAAGGAGTTTCATAATGAGGCCTCTTCGGGGTGGCGTATCGACATCGAAGATTGTTTGGATTTACGATTTTTTTAAGTGTCCTGCTCCTCATACGTCACTACATGACCCTCTTAAATTTATGATAGATTGTTTAATCGAAACGATAGTATGATGTATAACATAGACTTGTTTATATGTTGTTAGTTAATCCAAGCGATTGTGCTTATACGACTATGTTAATGTAGGTTGCATACGATCATTTAATTGACGCTTTATCTGTGACATTTTGATGATAGTAACTCAAGGTGGAGTTCATCGCCCCAGTTTTACATGATTTTTGTTTATACTAGTTTTTGGGTGAGAAACATTCATTGTTTTACAATTGGACACAAGTGGATACTTTTACTTTATGATTACGTGTTGCCTAAGTAGCGATAACCTAGTTGAGCCTATCATGAATTGGCAATTAATGAACTATGGCAGCGAATGTTATGAATTGATCTATGGGATTGACATCCCGTCGGGGGTGATGAGCAATCACTGGGAAAACGATACGTATATCATTGTCGAACATTAGGATGTTGCGGGTTTTGGGGAACCTCAAACAAGGGCAATGTAGGCCATTTATTTGGAATTCATTTATAGTCGAAGCTTCAGGTTCCTAAGCTTAGGACAAAGTAATTACATTTATATGATGTCTTGCATTGTTTTGCATTATCATACACTTGCGAAATCTTGTGGTAATAAATATTATGATTTATCAAACCTATGAATTCACCAACATTATTGTTGACGTTTTAAAGCAATGTTTTTCAGGAGATCAGTAAGCATAAGGTGTCAAGGATACATTGGTGATTTTGTTTTTGGGATGTCATGCTAAAGATATGGTTGCATTATGTTTTGGGAAACTCATGTGTTGTGAACCAATATCTTTGTAATAATAACAACGAACAAGTTAAAGCTTCGGGCTATTTGTATCAAACATTTGTTAAATCCAATGTATAAGTTTTAAAACGAGTTTTTGGTTGTTCTATATATATCTTGTGTTTTTGATCTGAGAAGTAACACGCTCCGAACCCTTATTCCGCTGCGACCTAATTTGGGGGTGTTACATCAAACACCTCAAATCGTTGAATGATACAATCGACCAAAATACTCCGCGAAAATCTGATGAAAAGAAATGAGTAAAAACTCAAAAGCCGAATATAAATAAATCCACATTTCAAAAATCGATACGTGATATTCTCGAATGATATATATAGTAAAAGCAACTAAATAAATCCACATTTTAAAAACTCAAAAGCCGAATATATATATAGTAAAAGCAACTAGGGCAAACTACTCTTGTGAAAGAGTAATAAGCCAATCACTAATAAGATATATTTCCGGAAAGTATCGATTAGAAAATTACCCTTAGGAAAGGATAAATATCAAATCGTTCCCGAGTCGTTTTCCCAACGAAGTGTGAAGATTGAAAATCTTGTTTCGGTTCGTGATCGCGTGCTTGAATAATCGATATTTTGGATTTTGGAATCTAATTCTAATAACGCAAAGGGAAAGCATATAAAGGCACGCTAAACTAGAAATAAAGGCAACTTAAAATTCTAACGACATTTAAGACAATAAAAAACTAATTAATAACTCATTTTTAACACATTTGCATAAAAGTAAAATAAAATTTTAACACAACTTTTAAAAGAAAAAACTGAAATTTTATCAATATTAAAAGGATTACAAGCTGAAAAGGAAATTACAATAATAAAAAAGACAATAAGCTTAAAATTACACTAAATAAGCTAGATTAAAAACTACACTAAGCTAGATTCTTTTACTGTGTGATAGAGCCCCTCTATTTATAGTGAGGAGGGGATGATTCTAGATCTTCAGGAGCGTCCCTAGCATCAATCCTAGCCCTTCAATCATAGTCAATCTATCTTTATCCCTTGATCACTCTCCACGTCTATTCATCCAATAAGAAACTTTAGGATTGCCAGCTTGGCTTTGGTTGTGTCAGACGTGTCAGGATGGCCTTCTAGAAGGGAGGGCGTGTGTAAAGGGTGAAGGGTTTTTTGTTGTGTGTGAAAACAGGAGGGAAGGGAAAGAGATAAACAGTAAATTTTGACCCTGCGCTTATATCACTTTGACTTAGACTGGGTTTTGGTGGGTTTGGGCTTTTTTTATCACTTTGGGCCGGTAAATGGATTGGATTTGTGATTTATATAAGGGCTTATTATTAAAAGGCTTGGAGGGTTGGTAATATTCAAATATTAATGGGCTGACCCGACCCATTAAACGGGTTCGGGTTGGCCCATCAAAAATGAATATGCTCTCGGTTTTTGTTTTCTCTCGCTCTTCTAATCTCGTGCTCGATTTTATCCGTTTTTGGCTTCGTTTTTGTCCATTTTTTATATATCTGTTACCTGCAAGACACAATTCACAATACACACATATACAATGCATTTTTTGTGTATTTTTGGTTATTTAATCTCATTTTAATAAGAAAAATTGATATGTGATTAAACACATATCAAAAATCCCCCATACTAAGCTATTATTGTGTCCTCACGCAATGTCATATACACACATAGAAAACTAAAAATTTCAACCCCCTAGACTAATTACCTCAAAAAATTAAGACTCTATAACACTTTTTAACAAACAAAAGACTTAAAGCAGATTAAGACCAGACTACAATAAGCTAGATTTATTAAAATTAATCCAGTTTGCTAGTAATTGATCAAAAAGTCTAACTATTTAGACCCTTAAAAAACCACTACTTTTTTTCGAACGGCGGAAAAAACCACTACTACTAAACTGTTTTTGATCTAAAATGGCTAAGAATGCTATCCAAAGTTAAATAACTCAAATCTGATTTGTAATGATGCCATTATAAGAATCAATTTAAGCCATAAATACACAACTTCCTCTTAAGACTTTCAAAGATTTCTCTTATATGAGTAGTTTTGAAAAACCTTAAAACTAGCAGGCTTAAGATTTTGATAATCAAACCTTAAAACTTAACAAAACTAAATTTAAGCTTATGAAAACTAGATTATAAACTTAATAAGAGCTTATGCAATCTTTTTTTAATACCAAAATGAGTTTAAACATTATTTAACTATAATTAAGACCTTAACCCAAACACCCCTTAAAATCTAGAAAAGCCTTTTTTAAGCTAAAACAGACCTAATGAAGCTTTTATTTGTTAAAATAGATTAAGAACAAGCTTATTATGGACAAATAAACAAAAACCTAATGAAAATAATCACTCTATAATAATCTAAACCTATAAGCAATTTTAATTAAAAACAAGGCAGTTTAGATCAAACACTAATTAAACTAATTCTAATTAAGCAAACTTGATAACTAAGACATATTAAACTAACATAAGATAAAATAATCACATTTGAGCATAGATTATGAAGTTTAATAAGCAACAAAGAAAATTGTTAGGAATTAAAGAGCTTCTACAAGATAATGTTGCTGAAGGACTTAATACTGCTACTTGTAATAGTTAGTATTGCTAGTTATAGTTAGTACTGTTAGTACAATGTTAGTACTGTCAGTATATAGTTAGTACTGTTATTTAGTATATTAGTGTTGCTTATGAGATATGTATGAGATAAATTAGGAATAGATATGCATGATCTCTGCATAATCTTCTAACGCGTTTTGTAAGCCCATTAGGGTTTTTCCTTGGTGTATAAAAGGAATTCTTATGGCATAGTTAGATATAGATATATAGATTAATATTCCGAGAATAGAAGAAGAACACGATTAGTTATTAGGAAAAACATATAGTTGTTTTGTGATTTGTTCAATATAGTGAAAGTTCTGTGTTCATTGTTTGATTGTTTCTTCTGAGTATATAAAGATTAATTCCGCATAGTCTTTAATATTTGACAACAAGGTTCTAATCTAGTTGTTTAGATTTATCTAAGCAGAACAAAATATCCATTCAATTGGAACCAACAAGTGGTATCAGAGCTGGTGTTCTGAAACCTTGATTTAGAAGAAACAAACTAGATCCATCTCTCTGTTCATTCCCTATATAAAAAAGACCATGGATCTAGAAAATACCCCAAACAATTCTCTTGCAAAACTACTACTTCTCAAACAAGGTGAATATGATACATGGAGACTCAAGATAGAGTCATACATTCAGCTTCAAGGGGGGGGGGGGGGGGGGGGGGGGGGGGGGGGTGGGGGGGGGGGGGGGGGGGGGGGGGGGGGGGGGGGGGGGGGGGGGGGGGGTCATACTCTCTAGGAGATCATAGAGGAAGGCAACTCTTTCAAGCCAGTAGCTCGAACCACTACAGATGAAGATGGTACATCTACCACAACAATACCTGGTGCTGTTACTGCTGAACAAAAGACCCTAAAGAAGAATGATCTTCCCGAAGCATCCTGATGATGACACTTCCAAGTGAGCATCTACTTACTTTCAATAAACACAAGGATGCAAGTTTTATTTGAAGCCATAGTAAGAAGATTTGGTGGTAAGAAGCCACCAAGAAGACTCAAAAGACACTCTTAAAACAGATGTATGAAACTTTTAATGCTTCTAGCTTAGTGTCACTTGACTCTATCTTTAACAGGCTTCAAAAAATTGTAAGCCAATTAACTATCTTAGGTGAAATCATCACTCCAGAAGAACTTAACCTGAAATTCTTAAGAAGTCTTCCTACTGAATGGGGTATGCATGTTGTGGTTTAGAGGAACAAATCAGATCTGGGCTCAATAAGTTTTGATGATCTTTACATTAATTTTAGATGATGTACCAGAAGTACAAAAGAAGTGTAACCTCTAGACTCAACTAAGGCTCTAGAATTGGCTTTGTCTCAGGTCATAGCAGTACAAATGATGTTAATACTGCTAATGTTCATGTTAGTACTAGTAGTACTCCTGTTAGTACTGCTAGCACTAATAATAGTACTGCTTGTCTTAGTGATGCCACAATATATGCTTATCTGGCCACTCAACCTAATGGGTCTCAAGTTGTTCATGAAGACCTAGAGCAAATCCATGAAGATCATCTTGATGAAATAGATTTAAAGTGGCAATTGGCATTGCTAAGTATGAAAGCAAGAAAGTTTTATCAGAGAACTGGTAAAAAGATTATCATCAATGGAAGTGATACTGTTGGTTATGACAAGAAAAAGGTGGAATGTTTCAATTGTCATAAGTTGGGACATTTTGCTAGAGAGTGTAGAAATCCTAGGAGTCAAGAGAACAGGAGCAGAAGTCAAGATAGCTCAAGAAGAACAGTGAATGTGGAAGAATCTTCTTCCAAATCTATGTTAGCTATAGATGGGACTGGATTTGATTGGAGCTACATGGCAGATGAGGAGGGTTCTAACAACTTTGCACTTATGGCTTTCTCTGACTCTAAGGTACAAAATAACAAAACTTGCTTTAAAACTTGTCTTAAAAATTTTGAAGATCTTAAGTCTAGGTATGATAAGTTGAGAATAGAGCTTAAGAAGTCTGAATCTGATTTATATAGCTATAAAAGGGTTTAGCTTTAGTAGAAAAACAACTGGTCTTTTACAAGAAAAATGAAGGTATGCTTTGTGACCAAATTGCTGTTCTTAAAAGTGATGCCTCATTTAATGAATCAGATATTAATGCTCTTAAGAAACAGGTAGAAATGGATTAGAAGAAAAAGAGGATAATCAGTTTAAAATTGACACTTGTAAATGCCTCTAAAAGTCTGGATTATAGATACAAATCAAATATCTGATAACATTAAGGTAGGGTCTAGGATTATAATACTGTCACCCACTTACTTACAGGCTTGTTGCACCTACTTAGTATTGAATTATCTAATTCAGGACTTGAGAAATTTTAACAGCATTAATTTAAAGGATATTGGTGTTAATGTAATAGGGTGTAGTGAAAATGTCTCTAAAGAAGTTAAGAAAACTTCAGATGCTCTAATAATTGAAGATTAGGTTTCTGATTGTGATGAAGATGGGACTGTTGTGTTAGAATCTCTTGATGTTCAAAAACCTAAGCAAGCTGATCAACCTAGGAAAGTTAGTTAAAACCCTAGGAACAACAATACAAGCTAGAATACCTCAATGCCTAAAAATTGGGAGTTGGAATTCAGTTTACACCAAAAGCTTGTTTTGTGTGTGGGAGTTTTAATCATCTAATTAAAGACTGTGATTTTCATGATAAAAGGATGGTACAAAAACCTGTTTTGAACAATATGAAAAAGGGAACTGGTCAAAGGGAAGTTAGACCAGTTTGGACTAATGCAATGAGGGTCAATCATCAAAATTTTTCTAATTCTAGAAGGAATTTTGCTCCAACAGCAGTTTTAACCAAGTCTAGCCTAGTACCATTTAGTACTGCTAGGCAAAGCTTTTCAAGAACTACATCACCAGTTAGTGCTGCTAGGTCATTCAATACTGCTGTACCCTCTGTAAATGTTGCCAAACAATGGAACAATATGCACTTTTCAAAAGTCTCATTCACTATAAAGAGACCTTTTAACAACAAACAACACTTAAAATAGAAATTTATTAACAAAGTTAATACTGTCAAGGCAAACTTCTGTTAATCTGATAAGGACAAAAGATGTACAAGTGTTTTGGGGAAAACAGGGATAAATGCTGTTAAGACCCATAGCATAACTGAGCATGAAGACCTAAAATATAAGATCATAAAATCATGTCTAAAAGATTATGGCTCATGTATTTGTAGCAATGTTAATTTATGTTGATCCAACAAAGTATAAACAAGTCAGTATGCTTTGGGTTCCTTAGAGAATTAATTTCTTGTGTCAAGTTAGTTACTTCTGCTAAATATATACTGTATACTGCTATGTTAGTATTGTATTGTCGTTTCTATGTTTTGAATAACATTGCAGGTTATTAAATAGTAGTATAGTTGGACTTGAGGGGAGGACTTTGATGAGAACTTTGATGAAAGAATAGATGGTCTTTTAGTGTTGGTTTTACAACCACACAACAAATGGTCATCAATTCACCATGCTTAATAGGCATAAGAATTGGCTAGTCCATAAGCAAACGGTTTATGGTAAAGACTTTTCAAATCCGTTTATGGTTGACAATTTACCAAAAATTGTATGGTTCTTAACGCTCCTTGCTTCACAGCAAATAGTTGGCTAGTCCAGGATCAAACAGTTCTTGGTAAAGACTAATCAAATCTGTTGATAGCTGATAGTTTGCTAAAAACTATATGGTTATCAATGCACCATGTTTTTGTAATGAAGCATTGGCTATTCCAGGGTAAACGGTAACTGGTAAAGAATCATCAAATCCATTTATGGCTGGTAATTTGCCAAAAACTATAAGTCCAATGATCCACCTCTCTCAAAAGGTTACACATTTGGAAGTGGAGAGGATAGTTTAAAACTTATAGAATTGATGGATTTATGTACCAAATTGATTGATAAAGTTACCATTTTGGAAAATGCTCTTAAACAGTCTAGGAGTTCATGTTCAGAACTCATAACAATGTGATAAAGAAAACTCAAAAGATTGAAGACAGCTCAAGTTATGATTCAGATGCAAAGGTATTGATTTGCAAAGGATCCTGTCAAACAGGGGAGGATGGTAGAAATAGAAAATACATGAATGGAGTATGACAAACTTCAAAGGTATGAACTATGAGCAGGCCTATATTTGAAGAAAAGTACAAGAAGTTATGATTGGTGTTAATACTGCTAGGTATAAGCTTAATACTGCTAGTGTTAAGTTTGTACTACTGGAACTGGGGATATATTTCTACTGCTGAGAGAAGTTAGTACTGTTAGGTTTAAGTTAGTACTGCTAGACCAAACTTCGTACTGCTAAGTGACCGTTAGTACTGTTTGTGCATAAACAAAATTAGAAAAAGAGTAGTTGAGGATATTATCTGCAACAACCTAGCATTAGGTTTCAGATAAGTCAAATTTTTACTTCTCATAAAATTCCAGATTATTAATCAACTTTTCATTCATCAAAATGGAAAATTTGGAGTTTTGAGACAACCATAATATTGTAAGTTGGGAATATATCTTGCTGGGAATGACAGAAGCAAAAGATTCAGAAGTCTGCAAGATTACAAGAGCATATGGAAGTTCAAGCTTTCATGGAGATATTCAAGCATTCTTAAGAAGACTTGATAGACAGATTTGGCCTTTTTATTTTTACAGACAAACTTACAGCTTGGTTCAAGAAAGATTTAAAGATCATCCACTTGAAGGTCATGATTTAGATCTATGGGGAGATCTTAGGATGTTATTTGATCCAAATGAAGAAGATGACATATGGTTGAATCAACAGTATTGGGAGTTGCTGAGATGGAAATTACATGAATACAGTGGTGTTCACTCTTTATTCTTAGATGGTACATCAATACAGATTAACATGTTAGTAGAAAAGAAGTATCCACTGAAGAAGGCTATCTTGGAAAAGATGATCAACTTGAAGATTGAAGCAGAAGAAGATAGTAATATGGCAATTGAGCTTATAAAGTTTATCAAATCTCAGATTGCAGAACAGAGTTAGTTATGAAGAATGTTTGAAAGCTAACAGGAAAGGAAGCTAAAGTGTTTGAAAGAATCCTCTCAAAATCAAAGAGCTTTAATTCAAGAAACTTAAGATTTGAAGGTAAATCATAAGTTTAGGGGAGGATTGTTGGGAATTAAAGAGCTTCTACAAGATAATGTTGCTGAAGGACTTAATACTGCTAGTTGTAATAGTTAGTACTGCTAGTTATAGTTAGTACTGTTAGTACAATGTTAGTACTGTCAGTATATAGTTAGTACTGTTAGTTAGTATATTAGTGCTGCTTATGAGATATGTATGAGATAAATTAGGAATAGATATGCATGATCTCTGCATAATCTTCTAACGCGTTTTGTAAGCCCATTAGAGTTTTTCCTTGGTGCATGTAGGTCCTTATAACAGGATCTGAATGAGCCTTGAATGACTTGTAATCCTTTGAATAAATCCAAAGAAACTATAAGAGACAATGACTGTGAATATAAATATTGACGCGGAATATCAATACTTATACCAAGACGAACACAAGAACAAATACTAAAATTGCTATTACTATTACTATTTGATTGTGGATACTTAATCAACTCCCTTTTACAATACTTTTCTATGTTCCTTTTATAAGCTTAAGGAACCCTAAACGCGTTAAGAGATAATACTTATCTCTTCCTAAATTAACGCTAAATTGATAACTATTACTAATATTACAACAGACTTTACTTTATGACCAGCGTATTAACTTTAATTCTGCCAGAATTAAGTTAATGCTGGAGGACTACTTGCTCTACAGATTAATTCTATCTAAACCAGTACTAAATATAAATAACAAACTTAACTTTAATACTAACGTCTTAAGTCGTTTACAATATTTCCTAACAATCCTTCCCTTACTTGATTTCATTCATGAACTTTCTAGTTTCTTGTTCTTTGGTTTCACTTTGGGCTTTAGAGGGATTGTCTTGAATTCTGTCTTCAAAATAATTATGTCTTTAAGTCTTTCAAATCTTGACACAACTAGAGTTTCATAGCACTCCAATTTGACTGCCAACAAAAAATATAGTTTTTGGCAAACTACCAGCCATAAACGGATTTGTTGTGTCTTTACCATGAGCCGTTTGCTATGGACTAGCCAATGTTTAGGTTTGTAAGACCATGGTACATTGATAACCATATGATTTTGAGCAATATCTTAGCTATAAATGGATTTGATAACTCTTTACCAGCTAGCCGTTTGCTCTGGAGTAGCCATGCTTCAGTATAAATACTATGGTGCATTGAATACCATACAATTTTTGGTAAATTGTCAACCATGAACGGATTTGAGAGGTCTTTACCAAGCAGCCGTTTGCTCTTGGACTAGTTAGTCTTTCATGTTGTTTGACATGGTAAACAAAGACCATTTTGTTGTGTGGTGGTTAGCCAACACTCAAACCCTTTTTACCTCTGCATGATCAGATTTGGCTAAGTCATCATCATCAGAATCGGCAAATTCTTCCAACTGCTGTTTTACAAATTTAATCAGCTCCAAAGCCATAGTGCTGTCTTCTTCTGTTTCTAACTTCAAATCCAACATTTGTGAAAGCACTTCCTTGGTCAGAGGGTATATGTTTACTACATGGATTGGAATGATAGTCCTTACTTGTCATGATAGTATGTACCCCTGAGGAACTATGTAATTTCCAGCTAATAAACCCTTCTGTAGCTGTTATCCCAAAGTCAGCATTGTTACCTGATTAAACATTATCATACAGATATCCCAAAGCTTAGTATCAATGCCTTCTGGAATTTCATCTCTGATATTTTTCCATTACATGTTCAGAGCAGCCTTCAGTCTTCTCTGTCAAGGTTTCGTTAGGACTCCCATCATAGGTGCGATAGAATTCTCTTATTTCCATTTACTCCTTGTTACCATATTAGATAGGCATCCAAAGGTTTGTTGGATCATATGTGGTATAGTTATGACATAAAATGATTCCATTCTACCATAGGTTTCTTAACGATCAAGGATTCTTCAACATCCCAATCACTTTTCTTCATCAGGAGCTATATGTAAGCACATCTTTAAGTCCAATAATCTTCTCTTGTGTGATCAGAGGTATCTTTCTTCTTTTGCTTTTAGGCTTCCAGTCTTAGTGCTTAACTTTCTTTTCTTAGCTCCTTCTTCTCTTTAACTTCTCTATGAACAGATTCAGCTTTTTGTTCTTTCTCTTTATTAGCAGCTTACTCATTCATCTTTTTGACTGCTCTTTCATCTTCTTCAGATCCAATAGCCACAAAAGTCTGATCTTGTATTCTTTATATCTTCATACAAGACTTGGATCTCCTCAATGGATTTTAGTTTTTAACTAAGCATGCTTTTATTTGCACCATGTTTCAGATAATTGATCATCTGATTTTTAGCTGAGATATTGTTGGTGCTGTTTCGATAGCAGGCATATCTTTGATTATGCAGGAATCCTTTGGGCAGCCAATTGGTTCATGTAGAAACTTTGCTCTATCCTCAATAGATATTGCTCCTTGTCTTCTTGGTTGAATCTTTTTGCAAGAATCTGATCTAGCTTTCTAGTCTTGCTTGAACTGTAGTAAATACGGTTGGGCAAGTGCTTCTTTTGCAGCTTCTTCCTCTTGCTCTACCAATCTTCTAGCCAGAAGCGCATCAAGATGAATTTGTCTTTGTGCTTCAGCATCCATTGTAGCTTGCAATCTTTGAGCTGCCTCTAAATCTGCTAGCTCTTGAAGCTCTTTTGATTTCTTTGATGCTTGAACTTCGGCTTGAAGGTCTTCTTCAGTCATTGGATCTTTTCCTTCTCTCCTTTGGACTCTTTCTGTCTCACCAGTATTAAGTTCGCTGAATGGTGATACTACAGTATAATTTGTGATAAGGTGTACTACCAGTATTAACTTGAGCTGAAGGTGTACTACCAGTATTAACTTGAGCTGAAGGTGTACTACCAGTATTAACTTCAGTACTGGCAGTATTAACTGGTCTTTCAGCAGGTTCTTCAAAATCTAAGACCTTGGTAGGAGTTGCTGTAGATTTGGGTTTCCTTCTGTAAATCTTGCTACCAGGAGGGGCTTGTGATCCCTTAAATCCTTCAGAAGCTACATTAGTTAAGATTTGTGCAGCCTCTAAGGTAGAAGGACTTATTTGTTCTGCTTGAGCCTCCCCTGAATCCTTGCTCTTTTCAGGAGTAGCAAATTTATTTCCTTGATCTGTTTGAGAAGGAATATCTTGATCCTGTCCCTCTGCATCCTCTTCATCCTCAGTTTCCTCTCTTTTTCTCTTGTGCCTCAACTTATTTTCTAGCTTCTTGACCTTCTTTATCAGCTGTAGGACTGCTGTTCCAAGAGTCTGCTTAGTGTCACTCAGTTCCTTTTCTAAGGATTCTACTCTTGATTCCAGCCTAGGTACAAGATCTAGCAGGTTTCTAAGTTGCTCACTTTCTTCACTAGTTCTAGATGTTTGAATCTCAGGTTCATGTGAAGGTGGTGGAGACATATGATAAGAAGGTTCAAATGATGGACCTTCTGTTTCATTATATGGAGGTGATGGAATTTGAGGAGATGGTGGATGAGTTGGTTGGGTGTCAGGAATGGTAGTGATGGGTGGAGATGAAAATGTTATTGGTGGAGTAGGTTGTACAGGTTGGATAGGAGGTGGTGAAGATGTTAGTTGTACACTTGATGGTTGAGGGGGTGGTGTTGTAGATTGTACAGGTTGAGTTAGTGTTGGTGGTTGTGTTGATGGAGGAGTTGATGTTATAGGTGGAGTAGGGATTTGTACATGAGATGGTGTAGGAGTTGGTACAGGCTGAGATGGTGTTGGAGCAGCACTTGGTTGAGGTTGACCTGCATCAATGGTTAGCTTTAGATGCAATAATGGTTCTATGTATCCTTGAAAACTTCTTTCATATTTCCAAAAAATCTTTTGGTTAATAATAAGGACACAAAATGGTTTTGGTTTTCAGTCTGTAGATTCAAAATCATTGAAGAAAATGAGGGTACATTAAATCACTTTGTTTTTCTTTTTTAAAAATTTGAGATCTATTCCATTCAAAGATAATGTTTTGAAAGTTAAAGTCTCTTCCGGTGAAAGGACAGATCAAAGCAGTGGCAAGTGCTACCAAAACTGATCCCATCTCACTTTGGAGCTTATACAATGAAGTATGTGATGGATTAAAAAATCTCCATTGAGTGTAAACCGACTTTCCAAATATGTAAAAGTTCTGTCAGTTTACTTACCCAATATTTGTAATCCTGCAAAAATATAATCATTTTGCAACATGTTAATCCCTGAAGCATTTTGCTAAAGGAGTGCCTCCTAACAGGACTCTTCTGTGATTGGTATATTCATAGAATCTATGTTGCATTAAGTTGTTGAGTCCCATTGCAGTGTTCTGGCAGTTGCAGTCTGCCAAAACTGCATGACAAGGGAATCTTGATAGATGGATTGTGGGTGAGAGCATACTCAACTTTGGCTTTGAGAAATCCACTTTTATCTGTTGTAACCCAGCACTCTCAGTAGTTTGAATAAGAAACACTTGATTGTGCTTATCACAATACTTGAGTTGCGCCATTGAAAAATGTGTGAAAAATTTTTGATCTTAAAAATTAGTACTGGTGATGGGACGTTTGAAAGATTAGGTCTGGTAGTGAGAGTATTTTTACTGATTGCTTTTGAGAGAGGATCTTTACAAAAAAAAATAATAGGGTAAATAATGATAAGGATGAAAGAGAAATTACTTTATCCTTATGTAGGTCACTTCTATCAGCGATTTAGGGGCTAAAAAGAATCTTCAACGGTCTATATTTGAATAAAAATAAATTGTTTTTATTTCAAGCAGTATTATGTAAAGCTACCAAGTCTTTTAAATTTGCACTACCAGACTTAAATGTCAACCAGTATTATAATGACTCACCAGAACTTACATATTTCAACCGTTTTAATTATATTTTACAGCAGGTTGACCACAACATCATTACTTAAAAACCAATCTATCCAATTAGCAAGTGAAGTTGCATGTCCATTTTCATGTCCAAGTTGAGCCTGCAACAAGCTTTTCAACTCCAAGTTGGTACCGCAAAGTTAGTCAATACAAGGAAGGCAAATTCTAATCTATTTATAATTGCAGAATTAACCTAAGGATAACTACCAGACTTAATACTTAACTACCAGTATTAAATCTCTATATTACCAGAATTAATCCTAAATTATACTATTTTACATAAAATTTACACTTTTTCCTCTCCTTAAATGTAGCTTATGGGTTTACCATCCATGTTAACAGCAAAAATTTAAACCTTGGACCATCAAATGCTTTGGTTAAGAGATCTGGCTCATTTTAAGTCGTGTGAATTTTATGCACTTGTATAGCTTCTGTCTCATAGCAAATCCCTATGAAGTGATGCGTATATCAATGAGCTTCGTCCTTTGTGTGATAGACAGGATTTCTTGATGATGCAAATGGTGCTTTGATTATCAATATGGATAATGGTGTTCATGAAGTTGAAACCATAGTCCAATAATTGATTTTGCAGCCATAGCACTTGACCACAACAGCTTGCAGCAGCTACATACTCAGCTTCAGTTGTTGAAGTAGCCACTATTGTCTGCTTTTTGCACTGCCATGAGATAATAACTCTCGCCAATGGAAATTGGCAGCCACAGTTGTTTACTTCCTATCAGGTAGCAGCCGCATAATCACTGTTCCGAATAAGCAAGTAGTCGAGTGAGATTCTCTTGGATACCATAAGCCTAGCTTTGGTTTTCCCTTGATGTACTTGAAAATCCTCTTGACTGCATAGAGATGGGACACCTTTGGGGTTACTTGAAATCGCGAACAAGCACAAACTGCATACATTATATCAGGCCTTGAGGCTGTCAGATACATAAGACATCCTATCATGGATCTATATAGA
The DNA here is from genome assembly GCA_026074375.1 of Tanacetum coccineum. Classification (NCBI taxonomy): domain Eukaryota; kingdom Viridiplantae; phylum Streptophyta; class Magnoliopsida; order Asterales; family Asteraceae; genus Tanacetum; species Tanacetum coccineum. The sequence continues at coordinate 21,781 of BQNB010049150.1, read as the reverse complement.
TGTAAATCCACATCAAGACCTCCTTCATCTTGAGCCAAAGGGGCCTTAGTTTCCATGGGTAATTGCTTACTTCACACATACAAGTCAAACTTCTTCAGGATCTCAGCAAACTTACTTGTCTTGAGATTATAAAGATCAGTTCTTGGCTTTGCTTGACTTGTAAACTAGGAAAATGTAAAGCTCTCACCATAGCACTCATTTGAAACCTTCCTTTCATTAAGGCTTCAAAATTCTTCACTCCAAGTCTTCTTTGTAGATCCAAAAATGATATCATCTACATATATTTGAACTAGAATGATATCCTTTTTGTCCTTCTTTATGAATAGAGTCTTGTCTATGGTTCCCCTTTGATAGCCATGCTTCTCTAAAAAGGTAGATAGAGTAGCATACCAAGCTCGAGGAGCTTGATGTAGCCCATACAAGGCTTTAACAACCTTATACACTTTCTTGGGGTGATCAGGATCAACAAACCCAGGAGGTTGAGAGACATAAACCTCCTCTTCAATAGTGCCATACAGAATGGCATATTCACATCCATCTGATTAGACTATAACCCCATATATGGGCAAAGGCTAAAATAACCTTATGCTTCAATCTAGCCACAGGTGCAAAAAACCTCATCATGTCTATCCCTCTTCTTGCCTATGCCTTGAGCTACCAGCCTTGCTTTGTTCCTGACAATACTCCCCTCTAATACTTTTGTTCTGTTACCCATTTTAGTGCCTATCACCTTAGCAACTTTGGTAAATCATCAAGACCCATACTTGTGACGCTTGAACTGCAAACTTCTTACTGATAGCTTCAATCCAGCTTTCATCTTCAAGGGCTTCTGAGATTTTCCTTGGTTCAGATTGAGATAAAAAGCAAGCAAAAAGACAATGTTGTTGATCTTTATGATTGCTTCTTTGCTGTGCTTGTTTGCTAGCTCACAGAGCCATGAGCTACGTGATCTTCTTGAGAGAGCTTTCTAGTCTGAAAAGGTGTATTGGATCTCAAGGATTTGACTTTGAGGATGAGAATTGTGAATCCTCAAGTGTTGTGGTTTGTACTGACATCTACCTCATCTGGTAGATTGTTGAAATCAGTAATAATCCCATCATCATCATAAGAAGCCTTTTCAAAGATACCTTCACTTGATTTATCATAAATCCTTATTTCAGGGCATTCTCATCAATTTCTGAATTAGAGAATAAATTCTTATATGATCAGCACTTGGAGAGATAGCTTCAATATTGCCAGTAGTAACTTGTTCAAAACCAGTATTTAGATTACCACTACCAGTATTAACAGGATTAGTACTGGTAGGTTCTGTTGCATGTACTGGTCCTAAGTGCTTCAAAGCAAGAGCATCCAGCTCTTTTCTAAAAGCCATAATGTCATCAGCAGACTTGGATATTGGTGTAGAAGACGGTGCATAGAGGAGTGGGTTTCTTTTAGCATTTTGTCGAACCACTGACTTGTCTAGTTAGTTCCGTGAGAGGTGTAGAAGAACCTCCTTTGGTCTGCAGCCTCCTCAGTCTGCACATCAATATCAATGACCTCTTTTGAACCTGCAGGGTTAGCTTGATTTTGCAAAGAGACAGGTATATAGTTCATAGAGTCTGTAAGATAGTCTAAGTCAAACTCACACCTATGGCGTATTCCTCGGAACATTGGGTTTTTCCTCAAGGAATGTGACATGAAGGTTTACTTAACTTTTAGCGTTTACTAAATTTAACCCTAAAGCTTTACTGGTAAAGAGTAACTATTAGGATAAAAACCCTAATCAGATTTTCCATTAAACTTTCATAGTGGGCTAAGAGTATTGAGAATTGGTAAATGGCACCCATATGGTCTTATGTAGCTAGAATTGGTTTGTGGCCAACAAAAGCTCATAAGGAGTTTTGTACTGAGGTTTGGTCACTCCTTACCCTGTTGAAGATATAGCAAGCTGTATTGACTGCTTTGCCCAAAAATGTTGTAGGTAAGTTATTTAGGAGTCAGCTAGCATAGTCCCTAGCAAGCTCTATTAAGGGGTCCTATTATTCTCTCAGGCCACCCCATTTTGCTGAGGAGGACTTGATTTACTAAAACTCCTGTTTGATACCTTTTCACCACAGAACTCAAGCATAACCCTGTTTTTAAACTCTGTCCCATTATCTGATCTAATGATTTTTACTTTTTGATTAAGTTGGTTCTCTATCTGTCTTATAAAAGTCTGAAGGATGTCACTAGTCTCATCCTTTTTGGCTAGAAAGAATACCCAACAAAATCTTGAACAGTCATCAGTAATCACTAGACAGTAACTGGCATGGTTGATACTCCTTACAGAGGTAGGTCCAAATAGGTCTATATGCAAGGTGTGCAATGGGTGGATCACATATCTGTCAATCTTGGCCTTACAGGAGGCCTTGTGTTGCTTTCCCTTCTGACAAGCAACACAAGTGTGGTCATTGTTGAAACTCTTGGAGGTAAACCTCTAATAGATTACACCTTACGACAAGTTTAGGCTATAGATTTTTAGATTCAATATTCAAGAGACATAGAGAGAAAACACGATTAGTTATAGCAAAACATTAGTTGTTTTGTGATTTGTTCACCTATAGTGAAAGTTCTGTGTTCATTGTTTGATGTTTCTTCTGAGTATTATAAAGATTAATTCCGCATAGTCTTTATATATACACCACAAGGTTTCTAATCTAGTTGTTTAGATTTATCTAAGCAGAACAAAAGATCCATTCAATTGGAACCAACAAAAATTAATCTAAAATGTAAAAGAGAGAGTACCTTGTCCTTTGCATAAACAAGGACATAAATGCTCTGAAGAGCTTATCTACAAGCTCCAGCTTGTTGAAAACAAGTGGTAAAATCCAATAAGCACTTCCAAGTTGCTTATCATCAAATAAACAGCCTAATAACCATTAACCTCTCAAATTGCATAGAAACTTTACCCAGCTTGTACAAATAAGCTGAAAGCTTATTTGTACAAGTTATTACTAGATATTGATTAAAACAGCTTATAGGAACTTATTCAAAGCTTATTCGAATTAAAGGTAAATTGCATAAAATTAAAAACTGAAATCAAAGAACAATGTAAAATGAAATTACATTTTTATTAATTCAAATTCAAAGTACAATGCTTAAAGAGAAAATACATTTAAGAAAAAGCTAAAAATAAGCTATCTATTCTACTCCTACTCCTACACTAGATAATTCTACTGTGTGAGATTGAGCCTCTATTTATAGGGGTGAGAGAAGCTTCTAGCCCTTCAATCATAACAGACACTCAATTCATCAATATGACCCCTTAGATCACTCCATGTTATTTCAACCAATGGGATGCTTTAGGATCGCCAGGGTGTCAAAGGGTGATGCAAACGTGCCACGTTGGCCTTTTAGAAGGTGATGGGACGTGGTGGATTTGTATTGCTTTTACCCTAGTTGAATTCGTAGTATGGTAAAAGGTTAAAAGAGATGGATGAACAGTAATTTAAAGACGCATTTTTTTAATAGGTTTGACTTGGACCAGGGATTTGATGTTGGGCTTTTACTTATTTTATTTGGGCTTGGGCTTGGGCTAGGGAAATGGGATTTCGACTAGGTTGTAGATTTATGATTAAAGGCTTAAGATTTTGGACTATGATTAATAACATTCAAATGTTAATGGGCTGACCCGGCCTATCAAACGGGTTACGGGTTAGCCCATTAAAAATGAATATGCTTTCGGCTTCATTTTTCTCACGCTATTCCAATCCCGTGCTTGGTTTTGTCTTATTTAGCTTTGTTTTTTTTCCTTTTATGAATATCCGTTACCTGCATAATAAATTTAACAAAACACACATATACAATGTATTTTTCATGTATTTTTGATTATTTAAGCTCGTTTTAATAAGGAAAAATGATATGTGATTAAACACATATAAAAAATTCCCTATACTAAGCTATTGCCGTGCCCTCACGCAATGTCATATACACACATAAAAAACTAAAAATTTCAACCCTCTAGATTAATTACCTCGAAAACGTACGCTAGTTGTTCATTAAGGGGATAAAATCACTAGTTTAAAATCGGCCCGTTTTTCCATTGTTACTTATATATCTTTTATTATTATCATTATATATATATTATTATTATTATTTATTTATTTTTATTTTATTATCTTTTAGGATCACGAAACAAGAAACACTTATAAATAGCGTCCAAAAGGATAAATTCATCATCCTCGATTTCTCACCCGTCCCAAACCAAGCTTAAAAACAAAATCATTGTTAAATATAAGTTAAGATGCTAACACTACTCATAAATGCTAATTGTGTAAGCAAGCTACTTTCCGCTCCCTTATTCCTAAATCCTCTAAGGATTTTATTTTTATTATTGACGACAAATTAATTAAGTCCTTATTTATATAAAGTAAACCCGGTTTAGACCATAATTAGTTTGAAATCCTTTCCTAAAGAGATGATATGGTGAGAATAAGTTCCATATTAAGGTTTTAAATTCACATGATTTAGGGGTTATCCCTTTTATTTCATCCGAAACAACTCAACTACGAGTCCAGAGACGGAGGCTTTATTTAAATAACCCCGGAGTTGAAATTTGGCTTTATTATTATTATTATTGCAACATTGTTAATCCCCCTGGTCCTTTAAACAACTGTCATATTGGTATGCGAGCCGACCATGATCCAGGAGTAATATTTCGACCAGGAAATCCTCGACCTTTTTGAAAACTGTCCCATCGGTATGCGAGCCGACCATGATCTAGTAAAATTTTATCAGTCTCGAATTTATTATTCTTATTATTACCTCCACCCTTTAAACGACAGTCACATCGGGCGCGAACCGACCATGATCCAGAAGTCTTATTTTGGCTCCGGTTTATTACATTATTATTATTATTATTATTAGCCCAATTTCAAATCCTATGGTCTTTTAACTACCTGGACAACGGTAGCTAGCCGTCAAGAATCGGTAGCCTATTTCCCCACAACACTAACAAAACCTCGATGTGTACCTTAATTTCACCAGAAAGAATCTCTACGAAGGGATCTAAACTAAGAATCGCAAAAACTAAAGCACTTTTATTTTATTTAACATATATAATGTTTTATTAAGCGGTTGGAGGAGCAAAAAGCACATTAACCTCTATGAAGCTCTAATAAGTTCTACTATCTACACGCTTAGCATCTATGCTTATATTAAACTCTATCATTTTTTGTTCTTCATAAATTTAAAATCTTTAATAAAAAGATCCGCGAATACTTAGTCTAATAAAAATAAACTTTGCATATTTAAAGTCTATTATGAAAACTTGCAAACTCTTAGCTTTTTCAAGCTAGAATTCGCATTTTAAAGCTTCTTGTATAAAAGACTAGCAAAAGTTTAAAGTTATATAGGTTAAGGGTAAAGCTAGAGCGCAACATGCTCGATCAAGTCAAAATTTATCATCGGAAAATCAAAAATTTGTGTCAAAACACTTATTTTATTTTGGAAATTTTTTATTTTTTTGCATAAAATCAAGTATTTTTGGTATTTTTAGTGGCAAAACAGGATTACGTAAAGACAAAGCAAAAGCAAGTAAGATCAAATGGATAGATACCCCCATACTATAACTAAACATTGTCCTCAATGTGAGACTGTCACCCCCATACTAAAATCAATGGATCATCCTAATATAACGGGATCTCTACGTAAATCTAAAGCCGTTTATTAATTATGCTAATAGATAAACGTTAGTCAATAAGATCTAGAATATCAGATTCCCATATATAAGCATCTAAAGGATAGAAGCTCGAGTGATCGATGGACAAAACCACGAGCACGAGAGTCTTCATAATCCGGGCAATCCTGGACATAAAACACAAGCCACAAAACACGAGAAAGGAAGAGGCGAGCCTCCTTACGTCACACTTATTAGAAAATAGAAAAAGAAGATAGAAACACGGGTTGCCTCCCGAGAAGCGCTTGTTTTTGTGTGAGTCTCTAGCTTGACTCACCTCGAATTCCTTTGTCCTTAGGGCAGAAACAGAAAAATGGAAAAATCATCATCGGATTTTGATATGCCACCGGCTCTAAGGAATAGAAACTATAAGTGGAGATGCCGAGGTCAAAAATGAGGTCCTTACTCCCCGAGGAGAGAAAAGGAAGAGAATTCACAAGATAGGTAAGAAAAGGAAGAAAGATTTTGATAACAAATGTGAGGGAAAAATAATGGCAATCCTCAAAGGGTAACCTCACATATGTCGGAGAAATTATTTTCTCATGAATCCCAGGGTCAAAAACTTTGACCATACCCTTTAAATCATTATTATCAGGTTCATCCTTTAAACTTCTTGGGTCATGATCTAAAAACACCTCAGGAGGAAGATTAGGGATAGTGTCAATAATAAGCAAACTCTTAAGATAGATTGTGTCTCCCTCTGAGTCATAATAATCGTCCTCAAAATCCAGAGGAATATAAGATTTTATTACGGTAAGTCCCTCAAAATGAAGTTCTTTCAGAGGGAGAGGAAATGATATATCATCATTTAATAACTTCTCGAGTAGAAGAATGTCTCCCTCCGGATCAAAATCAGCACCATCAATTCCCGGTGGAATTGAATCATTTGTAAGACAATCTTCGATCTTATCACCTCCTGGGTCAAAACACTCATTCTCATTAAGCTCGGAAAGATCTGTGACTAGCAGAGCCGACTCATCAAGGTTAGAAACATAAGAGTCCTTGCTCTCAATGTCCTCTAACACCTCATTAAAAAGAGGATTTACGTCACTAGAGATGTACTCGTCATCAAAATCAAATAGAGGGTTTGAGTAAATCTTAACATTTTCTTCTGGAACATCCTCCTCTGGAAGTGACTCGTTATCACTAGAGGTAAAATCATCATTAGAATCGAAGAGAGGATTCAAGAAAATCATGGTATTATCACAAAAAGGCAAATCACGCTCATTGTCATTGTCGGAAGTATCCTCGGACTCACTTGGGATTGGGATAAGGTCTTCAACACTAGACTTTATTACTTTGTCCGATTCCTTTTCAGGAATAGTGCTAAGATGCTCATCCCCCATGATGAGAGAGTCTTTGGGCTCCATAGTCGGTAAGACAGGTGTGATTTCAATAGATGGAGGAATTTGAGAAATAATTTCATTCAAAGGAATAGTACTTTCGTCGTTATCATCGTCATCATCGTCATCATCATAAATAAAATTGAAACGTCGCGAAGGCTTAGGAGTATGAGTACTAAGATTAGCCGCCTGCTCTTGTTGACGTAACTTTTCAACCAAGGATTGCACAGCTTTAAGAACATCATTCATCCTTTGCTGATTAAGGTCTCTTGATACTCTTAAGGGATGCATCAATGAAATACTATGGGGGTTGGTCAAAACCGAAAGAGTTAGAATTATAGCAAAGATTAGGCTCATAGAAGTTCTGATTCCTCGATTGACACTGAAAATTTGCATGAGGTCCCCTACAGTTTTCACAACAAAAATATTATTGTGGAGAACTCGGTGAATTTTATGGATAATAATTATCACCAAAGTTTTGATTGTAGCACGGTTCCTGCTCATAGACAAGCGGTACCCGTGGTAGATAATCAAACCCATAGTGAGAATCATTCCCACTTAACTCACACGAGTATGTCTGGGGCTGTGGAGGGTGGTTGAAAAAGTTTGGAGGATTATTGAAAGAATTCGGATTTGGATCATAAATGAATGAATTTGCTGCTCTAGAAGCGCAAAACGAACAAAATCCATTTCTAAGATTATTACCACACCACTCGCAAGTACATCGTCAACAAAGTAAACCATCTAACGGACCTCTACACCCAAAGCAACCACGTTGGTTAAATGACGACATAAGATTTAAACAAATAGGAGGTTTAAATGATATACAAGATAGAGAAGAATATTTTAAAATTTTATATAATAATAAGTAGAAAATAATTTTTTTTTGGAACCGATTATCAAAGGTGCATGGTAGCTCTCTATAAAACACACAAAGAAGCGGAGGAGCGGGTAAGCGCGAAGCGTTTTAAAAACCTTCTCCTTTCGGGTCAAAGTTCGTAGGATCAACCCTCCTTATACCTTTCTTATAGTTTGTTAATCTAAAGGTGAGCCGATTTAACAATTGACAATGCGATTTATTTTTTTGGTATTTTAAACACTTTAGGACAAGTATTTTTGGTGTTTAAACAAATTCACAAAAATAAATTGAGAAAAATAAAATATTTTTGTTTTTTTTAGTTTTATATAAAAGAAAATGAAAATAATAAAGAAATGTAAAATTTATTTTCACAAAAAATGATTACTTTTCGGGGAAAGGTCTTCAATGCACTAATCTTCAAACCTCAACGCGATAATCGTTTCATAATTCCCCGGCAGCGGCGCCAAAAATTTGATATTCTCAAATAATATATATATATATAGTAAAAGCAACTAGGGCAAACTACTCTTGTTAAAGAGTAATAAGCCAATCACTAATAAGATATATTTCCGGAATGTATCGATTATAAAATTACCCTTAGGAAAGGATAAAGATCAAATCATTCCCGAGTCGTTTTCCCAACGAAGTGTGAAGATTGAAAATCTTGTTTCGGTTCGTGATCGCGTGTTTGAATAATCGATATTTTGGATTTTGGAATCTAATTCTAATAACGCAAAGGGAAAGCATATAAAGGCACGTTAAACTAGAAATAAAGGCAACTTACAATTCTAACGACATTTAAGATAATTAAAAACTAATTAATAACTAAAATATACTAACTAATTAATCAAAAATGACAAATTAAAATTCTAAAAACTCAAAATGCAAATTTCTAAACTAAAATGTATTAAACAATTTTTTTAAAACAAAGAAAATATTTTTTTGAATTTTTAAACTAATTAAAACTATTTTTTAAACTAATTAATATTAAAAATTAAACTAAAAATACTAAACTTAATTATAAAAATTTGAGAAAAATTATAAAAATACTATAGACTAATCTAAGGGTTTACAAAGAAAAACTAGTGAAAAAGCTAAATCCAATAAGCTGCTAAAAATCAAATAAGCAAATTAAGCTAAAACTAAACTTAGCTTAAGTATTAAATGGAACACTAGAACGATAGAAAAGACCCAAGAGCGTAATGGTTAAGATGTGTGTGTTGTGTAAGGGGTGTCATAGGTTCGAGTCCTGTGACTTACCTTTTTGTGAAAACATTTTTTTTAAAAAAAGCTAAAGAACAAGCACAAATAAGAAACTTTAAAGAAAGAACTTAAGTCTGGAACTTATTAATTAAGCTAGGAAAAAGCAATTCAAGAGTGATAGTTTAGTTTTTTTAAGACTTTTTAAATAATAAGCTAAAACTGTTTGGCTTGTTTGGACTTAATAAGCAATAAGAAAAACAAATAAGACGCATGATCCTAAATCAGCTAGTGTGTCGAAAGGTTTTGAGTCCCCTAATCTACAAGGTAGAGTGAATAGCCCATGGTCTCCCATCTTTGCAGGTGTCTCTCCTTGAACAAATGCTTATTTGTTTTTGCTTAATTCTAAACTCTCAACGTATTTATCTAATATAGCGTTATAGATTGGAGCGTGGGCTAAGACTTCGAGAATTGGTAGGTTAAGATGCAAATCCTTAAATTCGTCTTCAAGGGTTGGTTCGGGTTCCTCCGGTTGCTGTGGTCTGATGATTGCATCATTGAAATGTGCCTTTGGATAGGTTGTTGAGGTGGACGGGGTGAAATGAAACATTAAGGCATCGACAATTAGGTAAGAAGCAGGCAGAAGAAACTGGATGGTGTCCCAGTTTTGGGTTCTTTACCTTTTTCACTAGGCAGTGTGCCATATTCGGTCGGTGATTGCCTTTAACACCGTGTCGATTTTATTTGTCATCTCGCTTTGGTGTTGTTTGAAATCGGCTTCAAACTTAGATAGTCTAGCGTCTTGAGAGCCATGATTTCCGAACCAATCCCTTTATATTTATTAATGTAAATTTTAAGGACAGTTGTGATAAGGGAGGTTCGATTTCGGGATCGAACCGTTGGGTTGGAACCGGTCAGGTGGGTTTGTGGGTTTGTGAATGTTTGAGTTCGCTCCTAGTTAAATTTTGGTTTGTCCTTCCAAGTGTTGGCGGCATCATTGAAACTCCTTGGTCCTTGGTTCGAGATGAACCTCTTGCCTCTTATTTCGTTCATATGTGAAGATGCGTAGTCAACACAAGCCTGCTCGGGGCCTTCCATGCAATTATGAGTGCCGTGAGGACCATTGCAGATTTCACTTGAGGCAGTGATTTTATTCACTTGAGTAAGCTGTGTTGAAGCAAGATAAGCATCCATCAAGCATTTGACTTGATTTTCGAGCTCGATTAGACGGCGGTTAGATGTACCCGGGACATCTTGAGGCAAAGTGATTGCCTTGATCAGCTTAACGAAATCCATTGGGTCGTTCCAACTTTCGTTGTCATAGAGGGCGAGGTCCTCTAATATTGCCCAGGATTCTTTGGGGTTGAGCTCACGAAGCTTACCACCGGCCGATTGGTTAATGGTTCGTCTTGTTACGGGGATTAACATGGTCATAAAAAATTTGTACTTGGAGCCAAAGATCGATGCCATGATGAGAGACTTTTTGGAGTAAGTCCTTGAAACGAGTCCATGCTTCGGATAAAATTCTCCATGATGTTGTTGGAACATCAAGATATCATTGCGAAGTTTTGCGGTCCTTCTCGATGAAAAGAATTGAGCAAGGAATCGGGTAGTAAGATCCTCCCATGTGGATATGGATCATGCTGGAAGGCGTTCAAGCCAATTGCTAGCTTGATCGCGTAGGGAAAATTAAAATAAATGCAGGCGCGTTCTTTCCCTATTTTCACTGTCAAGATCAAGTGAGTCTACTGATATGTGCAAATTACACATATCCTTTTATGATTAAAAAAGACCCAATTAAACCCAAAACAGACCAAAAATGGCAAAAA
>BQNB010049149.1:3043-42186 GCA_026074375.1 Tanacetum coccineum | reverse complement strand
AGCCGTTTATTTTATAAATGTACAAGGTGTGGCACGTGAGGCTAGTCTATGTGACGAACACAAATGTAGATAACATAGGCATCTAAAGGTATGTAAGTGAGAATAATTGGATTGTTTATTGAATAATTTAGTAAAGGGTATTTTATTTTTATGACGGTTGAGGGAAAATAATTACTACCTTCATCCCATAATAAGTGTCCATTTGAAATTTTCAAAGTCTTTGTTATTGAATTTTGACCATAAATATTTGTATTTGTTTTATATAATACTTAATAAAAGTTATATGAATAGATTCGGTTTTTAAATGAATTTTCAATGGTATAATTTTCATCAAGTATTATATAACACAAATAAAAATATTTATGGTCAAAGTTATATAAAAAAGACTAAAAAAAGTCCAAATGGACACTTATTATGGGACGGAGGGAGTAAGTAAGTAGGCTGTCATGTGAAGTGCCTCGACTTAAAAGGCGTTAGGTGGGCTTGGAAAAGTAACGAATTATATTATTAATGGTACAAATTATACATTCTGATTTTCAATTTTGTTGGAAAGTTTTGGGACAAGAAAATCTCATTTGAATTTTAATTTCAAGAAAAGGTTAAGAAGTTGGTTGTTATTAAACTCATCACCATTGTCACATTGAAAGATATGAATATCACATTTAACTTGATTTTGAACATAAGAACAAAAATGAGTAAACCTAGTAAACACTTTAGATATAGTCTGAAGAGGATAAGTCCACAACTAATGAGAAATAATGATGAAGAAAAAGAACATAAGACTTAAAACCACTCATACTAAAAATTGGTGATGTCCAAGAAACAATAGATATAGAGAACTAGAAAATGGAGGTTTCACATGTTTTCTAAGCTCACAAGCATGAAAAACATAATTAGACTTATTCTTATTACAAGAAGTGGAATTACGAGTAACAAGAGAGCGTAGCACTTCGTCACCCGGGTGACTGAGGCGTTGGTGCCGCGTAGAGGAACTGGGAGACATCAAAGCACTAGGAAGAGACGACGGTTTGGTTATCGGATATCGATCCCCTAAACTATCATGTTTGAGGAAGATATGCCAAGTCAAGAAATCCTTTAAAGAAAAAACAAAAGCAAAAAATTCAATAGTGCACTTTTATCCCGCGTAAACTGACAAAAAAATATATAAAACCTTTAATAATATTAGGGGTTACAAGAATATTATAAAGATGTAAAGGGCGATGAAGAGTAGGAAGGTTGTATTACGCGCGTTTATGACGGGTATAGTTTTACCATCACCAACACGAACATATGGATACAGGCAAGAATTAAAAATAGTACTTGAGGTCGGGACCATAGTGGGAGCAGAACCAAGGATACCTGATTGACTGGCGGACAATCGAGGAGTAAATAATACTTGTTCGGCATGTTGGGCTGACTATGTCATGGGTTGAGTCCACTATGATGAGGTGTATCTTTGTATACTTTTTTTAGATCATCTAGCTTTTAAAATCATACAATAATTGCTTCTTTTTGAGTTTTAGGTTCTTGGGAATGCTAACGGAAGAAATACACATGACTTAGGCTTGATCTAGTGAGGAACCGAAGAAAAAAAAGACAAAGTTTGGATTCGTGATCGTCATATGTGATGCGGTCACCAAAAGTTCCTAGAAAGTGCCACAATGAGGTGTTTCTTGACACTACAAGTTCTAGAGTTGGCCTCCTTGATGTCGTCGCAAGCACAGAGCAACATTGGCACAAGTGACACGGGAAGATGTCACGCTAAGGCGGTGGAAGAATTTACCCAAAACCGATAGTGGGGTGACAGTGTTACCAGCTCAATTCGATGCCGTCACGACCTAAATCTTATAAATACTTTGGCACTATTTATATAATTTCGTGTGGAACTTTTGGGATACAAAACCTAACCGATTTTAGAGGCTTTTTCAGTGCTTTTTGATTTTTTGTTTATTCTTAATTGCTTGATTATGTCAATTTCTTGTTTCTCTATTGCTATTCTAGGCTAAATTGAATTAGTATTTACTTATGAATGCAAGAAAATCTAGTCTTGTAATATTTAATCTATTGTCTCTTACCATGAATGTGTGTGTTAGGTAACTGAAAACTGGCTAGGGGCTGTCTTAGATTGAATGTCAAACGTCTAACTAATTCTTATGTCTTAGGTTAATTAGTTAATATGAGTATTTATTTTATTGGTTATTTTTAGGCATTCTTCTAGGACCACTCCCTTTGGATAGTGCATAGACATTGGATTAACGAACCCACAATAATTAGGAATACTTTACATTACGTTAGCAAGTATGTGAAATTCCTAGTTTTGATGAACCAAAACCCAACTAAAACTGTAACCCAATTTTCCATCCGTAGATGAAAATCTATGAAACGAAAAAGGCCTCAATCCACCCATCAAAGCATGTAGTCCTGGTAGTTTTAATACGAAATTAATAGACCCTTTGACCATTTACACACCACATTCACCTCACGTGGCATATTTTCACCTAAAGGGTGTGTATCGCTACTATCACCCGCACTTAATCTTAAATGTAGGGAAGATCTCCTTTTAATTCGTCAAATACGGATAGAGTCGGGCTCACGACTTGAACAAAAACAAGCACTTTTTGAAAAGTAACCCGGACATATCTCATTTACTTGCTTTGTTTGCTTTATATTTTTTGGTTGTTTGCATGCTACTTTTTGATTATGAATTGTGGCACGACTGATTTGATGAATATTTAGCAGCATATCGTAGTCCCTCGTTCATTTTGAGCAAACCAAGGGAGTATACAGTTTCTATTCTTTCTTTTATTATTCCTTTCTTGTTTTACGGGTACTTTTGGAATATTAGGAACAATGTTTAACTTAAGTGTATGAAGGGTAATAAAAAGCTCACTTTATAACACTGTTCTTTAACGCGCTCATATTTATATTTTGTCTTTCCTTGAACTCTATGATGTGGAATAGTAATTAAAACATTGTCTAATTAGGTAGCCAATAAAACTCATATAAATTTTTTAATGTCCTCATTTACCGAACAGGGGACACTGGTTTCTCAAGCGTACATTTACGAGTGACACTGGTTTCAAGCGTATCTTGAACAAGATTTATATTCTAGCATAAAAACCCTTCCACTCAAACATCACCCTAAAAAGTCAGGACATTAGTCTTTTCGTATATAGCATTTATCTTTAATGCTTTTGTTTATGTTGAATGTACCGAAAACACATTTGATTCTAGAACTTGCTTTAGTTGATACATCCTGAGACCGCTAGTGAGATCACATTCGTGTGATTAAAATTCACTATATGATAAGTGGCATTAGGGTTGACCTTGTTTTTAGCATGCGTGTGTTATAATCACTTGGCTTTATTGGTCATGTAATTACCACTACCCTTTTGTTACACCCATCTTTACTGAAAGATATCCCTAATACATGTAGGGTTCCGGTGGTATCCTGCATGGCCAATAAAACATGCACAACGGAAAATAAAAACAGAGTTGGCCATGGAACGACACAATCTCTAGCTAGCAAGATGTAAGCTTTTTGATCAGTAAGATGCGCGAGATCTCCTTCTTCTTTCGTGTTCGACCATATTATGGCTTTCAGGATAAGTCTTGATGCTTTTATTGATCAGTAAGATGCGCGAGATCTCCTTCTTCTTTCGTGTTCGACCATATTATGGCTTTCAGGAGGAAAACCGAATCTTAGGTTGCTTCATGTATCCACTGGTACTACACATGTAGAACTAGTGCTACGAACCTACGCAAGTTAAGCGAGTACGAAAACTAGGGTAAACCCTAAATCGACTAGGGATTCAATTAGGGCTCGACTCAGAGTCGATCAGCGGTTGACTAGGGTAAAACCATTTGGAGTTCGATCGAACATAGGGCAAGAGGATGAGGAGGGGGGATTTTAGGGTTAGTGTGTGAGTTATGAGAATCTGATGACATCAAATAACGTCACTTTTATAGCATCATTTATTCCATGTTTCTTACCCATTTTGTATAAATTATTGCAAGAATTGGTACTTAATTGCTAAAAGTTGTTATTTGTAGTAATAATGGAGTAATTGGTGAAGTTATGCTAAAAGGCATGTATTTTAGAGCTTAAACTAAGAAATCTCAAGATACTATACTGACAACCTATACGCCGTGTCCATCAAGGAAGATACGGCGTATCTATGCCTGCACTTCACAAAAAACCACGAAGAATTAAAGAGCGATACGCCGTATCCAGAAGACTCTATACACCGTATTGAAGATTATTTGAAGATTTTAGAAGATATTGAATGTGGCCCCTACTCCAAAAAACTCCTAATACGTTGTATTGACCTCAACCAATACGGCATATCGATGTTTTCCAGACACTATAAATACAAACCCAAAATATGAATTTTAGTGTGTGCAATAGGAGCCATCAGCAGCTAATTCATAAATTAACCACCAAGTTTGATTTTTAGAAGAGGAGAGAAGCAATGAAGGTCAAGAAACATGCTTGAATCAAAAGGGGAACCCTTGTATTCATCTATACTATAATAATCGTTCAATTTATAATATCATTCGTTTAACTCTTTTAGGTTACCTTGGTATTCGTTTATTATGTTTGTATTTGGTACAATGGTTATTGGCTAATACCTTTAGGTATTAGCCATGTTTATGATAATTTAATGTTTGGTTTGTTTATCTTAATTGCTTAATTTATCTTTGATTGTTGATTATGTTTATCAATTTATACTCGTTTATGTGATTAAGTATGCGATCTATCATTCAACTGGATCTAGGAATGCAAAATATCGTGCTAGCTAGATACAGGGATAGCTCTCTGATGTGCTGTCGTGTAGGTAGTATTTATTGATTACCAAGTTTTAAATTTATATTTAGCCGACTTATCCTAAAACAACACTTTAACGGGCAGTGTATCCGATCAGATGGAGTTTCGTGGTAAGTAGGGTGTCGAACACTAAGAGCGAGGTCATTAATCTTATATTCTATTAGTATTTTAATTAATCTAATTAAACTAGTTAATTCTAATTACTTGTTAAACCTATGCTAAACCTAGTTCTAATAATAAAAGGGGGTTTTCAGCCTGAGAGACTGGCACAGGTTTTATGGTGACAATAATCAATTCAATACACAATAAGCATGCAAGAAGAAAATTAAAAGATAAAAGAGCGATACAAAAAAATGATAGAAAATTGTATTATCCATATTAAATCCGATTAAATGCTGGTTTGTTTGTTTTGTGCAATGACTAATTATCTCGGGGTGGCATATCATTCTTAAGACTTAGGCGGGACACCATCCTAAGACCTAGAAACGTTGAATCCTGTCATAATTAACGCATCCGCATAAAGCATCCTTTAGTTTAATTATAATCTATCTTAGGGATTAAAGCAATGGTGATCTTGTTAAACCCTAGCCCATCAGGACTTTACCCACTTACTGCTTGACGGTATTTTATATACTGGTAGTTCACTGTTCAAGTCTTTACCAATGATTAAGAACATACTTGTTGATCCACTGGTCACACCTAAGCTCACTAATCTAAAGGTATAGAGAATATGATTTTGCACACTGAAAACTCGTTTTTGAGTCTTCTATTTATAGTCTTTGAAATTGAGTGGATACGTCGTATTCAGTAAGGTCAATACGGCATATAGGGGTAAATTTCTTAAAGTGCGCGCTACGTTCACAATCAATCAGTTATATCTTTCCTTTATTTAATACAGGATCTTTGATTGTTTGACCAGCTGGATACGACGTATGTAGTAAGCAGGATACGCTGTATTGGTATTTGTTCATACACGTTTTCTTGTGAAGTCTAGGCGCTGATACGCCGTATCTTCTTTGCTAGATACGAAGTATTGAGTCAGAAATAAGTATCTTCAAATATCACCGTTTAAGCTCCAAAATGTGCGCCTTTTAGCTTATCTTCACAAAACACTCCCTAATTACTGCAATTAACAAATATAAGCAATTAAGTATTAATTCTTGCAATAATTATATAAAAAGTGGGTAATTTATTTAGGATAAATAATGGTATAAATGTAACATTATTTGATGTCATCAAATATCCCCCACTTGAATCCTACTTGTCCTCAAGTAGACTCTAGAAATTTATCGAAAATGTATCTCAACCGAAGTTAAGGATTTTTCCTTTAAGCATTTCTTTCATTTAAGCACCTGTATAAAACCAAGCACCTCAAGAATTATGGGAAATGAAAACACTCAGATCACTCAACTAATCTAGGGTGTAACATTTAATAGGTACGCTCATCTGCTCGGTCGTGATTAATTTTCTATCATATGCTTGGCAAGGATACACATCTCCACCACTAGAGCTAGGAGAAACAAGTTAAAATGTAAATTGGGTTTTTTATAAGTATTAAGGTTGATCATTCTAACAATCTTTCACCAAAAGTACCACACCAACAAGGCAGCTGAATCATACATACATAGCCATAACGACGGAATAGACATGTAATTCGATCACATCCTCATTCGAGTTTAACCAAGGGTTAGGACGAAGAATGATATAGGGTATGGAATCTTCTAACTTTCACCAAAAGTAATAAAACAACAAGGCAGCTGAATCACGCATATATGGTCGTAACGACAGAATAGACATGCATGACTCGATCACATCCTTGTTCGAGTAGAACCTAAGGTTAATTGTTAGGAAAGGGAAGTAAATTGTTGTTAAATAAAATTCAGAAAACAAATAGATTAAGCTTGAACAAATAAGGTATATAGTTGCTAGTAACTTTCCTGACCGTTCTACGATAAAGACTCAGAAATATATACAAACGTCTCGATCATAGAAATGACAAAGATAACCTAAGTTGGCATTTCCATAACGGTCAACTTCCCAATCATCACAAGTTATACATATTTTACAAACAAGTAGTGATATCGACCACTTTTATACAAAACTATACATCGTTGATTTTTACAACATATCAACTAATAATCGATCCTTCCAAGTAATTTATCGGTTTCAGCTTAACGAACCGACTATCAATCTTTCCTTCTCTTTTTTGATGTAATTTTCTATTTTTCCATTTTTTTCTTTTAACCAAACATTACAATACGAATCTCAGTGTAATTTCACCGTATTCACCATCATAATTCTTCCGGATAATTTTTCTTTAATCATTTCATCTTCGGACATAGATCATAATTGCGAAAGTAGCAAAATACACGATCTACATACTTTTACATTCCCATTGCATTGTGTAATTTTCCGACCTAACCAGAGATAGAAATTTTCACTTTGACATGAAAAATACAAAACTTTACATAAAACCAACTAGCAACTTTGATTAAGTAGGCTTAATCTACACGGTAGGCTAAGGTGTAAAGGTGTAACGAAATAAACATTTTGGTGAGAAAAAGACATGAATGGCTCGAAAGTTTTTTCTAGAGGATCTTACTCTTATAGTGAGAGTGAGCAAAGGGTCATACGGGGGTTAACTAACAAGTGTGGTTAGTTAATATCACAACATATAGGCTTTTTAGTGTATTCCTAGAAATTTACCAGTTAAAAATGTTACTCCATCTATGTCTATAGTACTTATCATTGTAGTCTCGAGTGATATACCAAGCCAAGTTCTAAAGTCCACTACATCATTGACACACTCATAATTTTGTGGAATTTTCGGTAAACGTTTGGAAACGGAATAGGCTTAATTCTCAAAAGTTGTCATTAAGGGTTATTTGTGCGTGAGGTAATGTAACTAATAATTTTTACAAAAGTTATGCTAATTTTTTTTAACTTTGGCATACTTTAAGCATATTTCATATTATTTGTGAAAAGAAGGACAAGTAGGCGTTCTAATTCTCCATCCCCCCACTTAAGTTATACAACGTCCTCGTTGTATAGATAAAACAATTAAAGAAAATGGGAAATACAATTAGAAATTGGAACTCCCCTGATATTTTGCTCGGGATGATTCTTCAATTTGAGTTCTTGAGTAAAAGTGTGTTGACGAGGCGTCAGAATGCACGTAATAGTTTAACACACGTCCTTTTCCAGAGTATACCATCACCAATTCGTCGATTTTGTTACAGCAAGGTCATGCATAAAAGTTTGGAAGACAAAGCGTGCAATTCCTATCTCGGTTTTACAATGGTTACAATGAAGAAAAATAAATAAACATACTATACAGGTAGTCAATACGCCGTATCCCAAACCCAAGGATACGCCGTATTGCATCCTGTAAAAACAAATGTTTTAAAATTGCAGGAATTTAAATGCATAAATTAAAGGACTGATAACGTCCAGACATGTCCATATGCCGTATCCATAGAGGTTCGATACGCCGTATGGAATGTCTGGGAAGACAGACTCAGCAAACAGTTACAAATAATCGACTAACAATTAAAATCAGTCGGGTTGTCTCCCGGTAAGCACTTTTCTTTCAGCTAGTCTTTAAGTTAGACTTTTTCTTCTGTACTTTATTCCTCTTTTATTTGCTCGCACTCGTCCCTTCGTGCGAATTTCTCCATAATCTTTTGGCATGTCACAAACTTCTTGCAAAACGGCATGCAGAGTACAACACCACTTGTTACATCGTTATCGTCAATGATCGAGAAACCTGATATAATAGAAAAATTCCCAACGAAAATAGGTATGTCAATCAAAGTACCTGCTAGTTTCTTCCCTTCATGATCACCCTTGTCCTTAATTATAGAATTATAGAAACGTTTGGTCATCATATTAATGGACAAGGAAGGGAGGAAATCAGCAATAACATGTTTATACCCAATCATACATGAAAATTTCGTTTTGTAACAACTTTTGAAAGTAGGCTCATTGACAATAATATTTTCATCAAGGGTTGGCTCAAAGTTATTATCTTGATCCATCCTAGGTTCTAGAGGCTCATCCAAATCATTTAATTAAATATAATTACTATAGTGTGGGTCGAATGATTCATTAATGGCCTCTCCTATAAGCTCGGTTTTGGAATCAAGATTTGTTCCTTCTTTCAACATATAGACCCTTCTAATTATGCTAGTAGCTGGTTTAATGCTTTTGAAAACAAGTTTCTCTTCCCCAACCCTTAGAGTAAATTTTCTTTTGAAAACATCTGTTACCCATAAATATTCAAGCCTAAAACTAACGATCCGGAGGTCGGGAGGATAGAAATAAAAGTAAGCCATATTATTAGAGATAGAAAGGAAAGAGTGTGTGTGTTTTCTAGAAAGAGAAACAGCACACACTTATGAGATACAATATGAATCCTCACACTCCTATGGAAGTATAGGAGGGTATATATAGTTTGGGATACGATCTACTTACTACACTTGACATTTCTAGTCCCTACATGTCCGGCTAATGTAAACTAATGTAATTCCGTATTAGCCGACATATTTTAAGGCTAACAATCTTCCCCCAATATGTGGGCATGCATAATTACTTACAATGTTCCTAACAAGTACAAATACAACATAATAAAATAACATCCAAGGCGCTTCCAATGCTGAAGATGATGTCTTTGTCTTCTAGTCTTGATACTTGTACTCCAGCTTGGATCTTCTATGTCTTGACTTGTTCTAAAACCATTGTAGTATGCATGAGTTGGATTAACTTCCCCCCAATTAATGCAGCATGTCTAGAAAAGCTTTCTTCATAGACTCCTTTTTAGCGAAGTTTCTGAATCAGCTTCCTCCCAAACCAACATCCGTATCTTAAGCAAATTCTAAAACTTTGAAGTGGCTCAGACAATCTTCTATCATTGACATTTAGAGTGCATAGCGGAATTTTGTAAAAGAATCATCCAATACCTGAGGTACATACTTTATCCCTTTCCCGAAGTTGAAACCGTAGCACCAGAATCAATTAAGATCCAGAAATGCACTTTTCTTCCTCCAGAATAGTGCTGATGTGAATTGCTACACCAAATCCAACTAAGACCTGAGTGTGAGCAATTGGCATTTAAGAAGTCATCCTTTACGTATGTACATCTTACATAAACTAAAACTGCTTTTCAATTTATCATGATATTTGGTCTTGGTGAATATCCGTTCGGGGGTACATGCCAGAAATCAGCAATAAATCTTCTCACGCTTTGTAGGAATACTTCCAAACAACCATACTAAGTATAGTCATTATATAATATTCCCCTGGAGTTGACCTGATAATTAATGTTTTACACATTTTCCCCCCATGATGGTTTCGAACTCTCGGAAGCATCATTGACGTGTACGACCATATACACGAGAAGTTCTTTTCTTAAGCAACAATCTTGAAAAGTTATGAAAGACATTGAGATTTGAAAGATTTTTGCGTAGACTGTGATGTTCCATTGAAGTTCTTGTTGTTTCAAATATGCCCGTGAGAATTGCTGATTACATCTCAACCTTTAAACTCTTTGGCTTACTTATCAACCTCGTATTCTGTCGGCTATTGCTATGACCACATAGTGAAGTAAACCCGATATACCAAACTTGAAAATAAAGTAAAATCTCCCAAATTTGTTACTTAAGCTTGCACTGCTATTGATTGAAGAACGGTGCAGAAGAAAGCCTCTAAGTACCCTATACCCAACATCAAAAGTATAAGAAGTACAACAACTCTTGAAATTATCTACATCTGCATCTGCGTGTGATACTAAGTACTACAATGTAACTCCTTTAAGTGATAGTTACTAGGTCTTCAACCAACCACCCCGACTACTGGAAACTGGATAATCCAAGTCTCAATCATAACTGTATACGTTCAAGCAAGTCATCAATCGATAGAGTAGGTTTAAAGAAAAGGGGTAGAAAGTATAAGGAAGTCTCGATGATGAAATAAGTAGACGCCTTCGTGAAACCCACTTCAATCTCAAATAAGGGATACTAGATAAACTTCGTGATCACTTGACATTTAAAATCTAAGTTCCATAGCCGTCTTGACGTTTAAGTTAATCTTTAATGATCGTTTTAGGATTAAGTGTTGTGTTTTCTTTGGTGTTCTTATTTTAATTATTAGATTCCCAAATTTGGTCATATGCCCAAAGTCGGTCACATGCCCAATGTCGGTCAAATCTAGGTTTTTCATTGACAAACCGCAGTGAAATCAAACAAACCGCTGGCAAGAATGTTGGCAAACCGCTGCCATGACATTAAGTAAACCGCTGGCAGTGTTTGATCAAACTGCTACCTGATCAAACCGCTACCTGATCAAACCGCTACCTGATAAATTGAGCAAACCGCTACCATAAATGATGACCAAACCGCCACCTTAAACAATATCAAAACCGTGGCCTTCAATAAGTCCAAACGTACTAAAAAATCAAACCGTACCAAATTGGACCCGCTAAAAAGCCGCTGCATTAATAAAGATAATCAAACCGTCTACCATTTAAAATAAAAAAAAAAAATGTCAAAACCGCTACCAAGTTTTGACAAACCGCTACCAAGGAAAAACATGGACAGAGTTTCGTTTAAGTAAGCCATTATTAATATCAAACCACTGCCAACCTGTATTGTCAAACCGCTATTATAAAAACTCAAACCGCTACTCAAATAAGTTAAAAACTCACACATACGCCACCAACTTTCTCAAAACGTGCTAATAAGCTAATATGGAATTACATTAGTTTATATTAGCCGGACACGCATGGACTAGAAATGTCAACTGTAGTAAGTAGATCGTGTCCCAGACAATATATAACGTCCTATACTTCCATAGGAGGGTGAGGATTCATATTGTATCTCATAAGTGTGTGTTGTTTCTCTCTCTATAAAACACACACACTCTTTCCTTTCTCTCTCTAATAATATGTCTTACATTCATTTCTATCCCCCCGACCTCCGGATCGTTAGTTTTAGGCTTGAATCTTTATGGGTAACAAGTAATATTTATCCTAAATATTAAAGTAAAGAGAAAAATTAGCCGAATAAGAATAAGCTCATATGAGTCAAATAAGCTCAAATAAGCACAAACCACTTAACCACTAAACCCACCCGAGGCTCTTGATACCAATATTTATCCTAAATATTAATCACTTCACAACAATAAGAATAAGCAATAAGCAAGAAAAGAGAGAGAGAAAAGTTAAAAGATTAGATTAGAGAGAGAAAAGAGTGGTGGATGATTACACACACATACAAGTGAAACAAATGTAATCAACACCCTCTCCATGTGTGGAAAGGGTTCCTTTTATACCCTTAGCCTTCTAGTTGGCACATGGGCTTTCTAAATGGGCTGGGCTTGGCTTAACTTGGGCTTTGAACCCGAAACACGGACAACATTAGGTTACAATCCAAGCCCGTTAATACCTGACTAGCCTATTACATTACAAGACCTGATTTGACTTAATAAGACCGATAACATTCTTGTTTCACTTAATATAATTAAGGCTAACAATCTCCCCTAATGTTGAGGTCTTCTTTGATCTTCCAACGTTGATGTTCTTGATGGAGGTTATCTTGATTTGACTTTATCTTCCCCAATGTTGAAGATATGACATTTGAGATTTGCCTTATTTGGTCTTGTCTTTGTCTTTTCTTGTTTGTAATGGCTTTGTTCATTCATGCTTTATGATCTTGATCTTGAGCCTTTATCTTTTGACTTTGAGTTCTTGAGATCTTTATCTTGCATCATCTCCTTGACTTGAATCATCTTGATTTGACTTTCTTGATCAACTTGTGCTCTTGACCGACATACTCATACTTGTTGCATTCTTGTTTGACTTATATGAACATAAGGCTAACAATCTTCCCAAAATACGATTCTTGATTTGATTTGAAGATCTTTGAGGAAGTTTAGGATCAACAATCTTGATGCTAAATGATTGACTTTTAGAGCTCGAGTATGAGTATGTGGTAATGAATCCGACTTCACTGGTACATGGTTGCAACACCTACGATTGAATCCGCATTTAAAAGGTAAGTGATAAACAACAGATATGGATGAAAGTGTCTTTGTCACTTTGTCGAATACGGTTGTAATAACCACGGTT
This sequence comes from Tanacetum coccineum, assembly GCA_026074375.1. NCBI lineage: Eukaryota > Viridiplantae > Streptophyta > Magnoliopsida > Asterales > Asteraceae > Tanacetum > Tanacetum coccineum. Next base: position 29,236 of record BQNB010049149.1, on the reverse strand, counting down.
CCCCGTTAATCAGTATAAATACTGCCAGTGATCAGATATAATTCATATGAATCTTCTTGACAGGGTTTCGCAGCTGTACTAGCCGTTCTCATTACCAAAGCATCTCAAAGCAGACAACACGGTAAGAGTGAATCAGATAGTTACTATCTTTTTGATTAAGTCATCAATTCATACACTGGACTAAATCGATATCCAGTTATCACAAGCTTGATCCATATAGAATCTTGCAAGTCACCTACCAATAGCTTGTTTGATCTTGGCTCAAGCAGGATTTCTATCTTCATTGTGAATACTTAAGTATCACTCGGATGTTCTGACAAGATCTCAAGGATAATGCGTAGGACTCTTTGTAACAACTTGTGAACTTTATTGTGTTCAACAAGTTTATTTTGACATTGTGTCCTAATGAGATTTATAATTTGATCTCTTCTGGGCTCCAAACTCGATTTGTGCATTTTGGTTTTTGTAATCGAAGGCTGGAACAGACTGCCACCTATTCAATATCAACAATCTCGGAGTGAGATGTCAATAGATAACATGTGTATCTCCGTGACAAATGAGACAAGTTTCTTTTGAGAGAAACTCGAATGGCTGGGAAGGGTTGTGCATTGCATCACTAGGTCCATCACGACTTTCTTTAATACCAACAATCATCTTTGTGATTTTGATAGATTATGTATTGACCCGGTTTCTGCCTAAGTTGTGTGGAGGGCTTCTTTCTTTTCACCCTTTATTCGTACATTTCTTTTTAATTATTCAACCCCTTCAATGCTTACCAAGACGTCATTACTAACACCTTGTTGTGATTGTTCCAGTGTTAGCTTAATCTTATTTTTCTCTTATACTCATTCTTCTCCAATCATACCTAAGGACTGCTATTTCTAACTATGGATTATCCTTGGGTAGATCCATCCGGTTCTAGTAGGATCGTAGGACTTATACCTAACCTTAACCACCTTATGACTTCATCGACATCGTGAAATTAATTGGTTGTGGGTATAAAGTTCGAACCATAAAACCATTTTCTGACATTGTTATTTTCAAATACTCCCCCTTCATTGACATCACATTCTTCTATATCATATTTTAATCATATTTTCTCCCCTTATTTTAAATAATAAAATATTTAGTATTTGAAATACAAATTGATTAAAATTTATGACATGAAAAATTCCATGGGGAGAAAAATTATACCATGATATTGCATGAATTCATTTTTTGTTAGCTCCCCTTCAACATAGTATGTGGGATACTATTAATATTTAAAACTTGATATTACAAGGAAAAAATGATATGACACCATATATATGTTGACGGCGGAGTGAGATGCCTTAGTGAACAATGTATATTATTATTTGACATTTTAATTTCACAAAATGTGTTTGGATACATAAAATTGACATTTATGAGATGTACCCAAAACATTAAAAGGCTTTTGTTTTAAAAGCTCCCCCTCAGAATTTGATCCACATAAAATGACATTGATAGTACCACAATTTTTAAACTTAATTGAGGAAGGGAGTGCTGAACACGCAATTTTAACAAATACTACTTTTTATGGAAAAATACCACAAATTATATTGTAGACAATTTGACATTGAAAAGTCCTTTTTGGAAAATTGTGTTCACCGATTTACAAAAACCATGATAGAAGACTTCTCTTCTATTTAAAGAGTAAGCGCACTGAAACGTACACTTCCCTTTTACATTCGGGTCTGAGTTATGCACTGAAATATACATAAGTCATAATGAGAAAATTTAAAAATGACATGTTTTGAAAGCATTTGAAACTCTTGTTCGAACTTCATTTACACGCCCGTGTCGATGTTAATCAACATTTCTAGGTACGTAAATGTTATCGATTCCAAGAGACATGTCGAGAAGATACTTTTTGGTATTTTTGAAAATTTTCTGATTTTTTATTTTGTTTTTATAGATTTTATATTTTTCTATTTCTTTTTGTTGGTTTTATATTTTTGTATTTTCTTTTTTTTCAAAAATATTTATAAATCAAAATAAAGAGAAAACCAAAAAATATTTACAAGTCGAAGTTTCCATCGGCAGAGAGAGTTGTTGCTAGAGTTAAAGTAGATGAAGTTGAATCAGGTTGTTGTTGACGTTTATCGGATGCATCAGCAGCAGTAACATCAAAAGACTTTGAAACAACTTGATTTTCTCCATTGAAATATTCGTCGAACAAAGGACCGAATAGACTTTCCAACTCTATCATTAACGACATGACTATCAAATCTGCTGTAGGAACTTATGTTGACATTGAGGAGCGAGGCTTGAACCGTTTTGTTCAAACATCATTTTTGACATTTTGGAGCGAGGCTTGAACTATTGTGTTCAAACGTCATTCTTTTGATCAGTTGTGAATCCCTTGTAACACTGGTTTCTGAGATATCATTCTTTTTAGCAACCACACTCTAAGATTTTCCTTCTTGACATTATATGATGTACCTGCACTTAAATCAATACTTTGTTTCTTCTGAACATAGATTGATGTACCTGCACTTAAATCCAGAGTTTGTTTGCATTCATGAATTTTAGAGATATCTACATTGGAACCATGTGGGGGGTTCACTATCAACCTTGCTTGTATAAGAAGCTAGTATCTTTCCCGTAGGAACCTACCTAAGACCAATAGTTTTGAGAATTCTACCCGTGGGTTTCCACCTAAGATCATATCTAGGAGATGTTTTCTCATACACAACATAAGTCTTATTATGAGAAAACCTATGTCCTTTAAAGATCTGCCTACCAGGTTTCTGAGTATGACTCTTTTGATCTACGGGTTTGTTACTGTTTCTGGTCTTATGGGATTGAATTTTAGCATGTGAATTCACTTCCTTCAGGAGTTTTGATATACAAGCATCATGATTTGCATTAAAGACACACTTTTGACATGTTGAACAAACAAAGTGTTTGGAATCTGAAAAAGGACTAGTGGCACAACATTTGACGTTACACAACTACTCTTAGATACATGCAAACTCCTAGATGTTTGATTATTGCTCCTAGGTTTTGGTTTGCGACCGTTAGTAGTGTTTTATAGACTAGCAGTATACATCACATTAGATTTTGAATTCCTACTTCTTTCTTGTGTCTTTTTCCTAGCTTCTTCTAGATAGTAATTGTGAACCATGTCATTTAAACTAAATCTTGGCATGTTCTTAGAACTATTCCTAGATGAGCTAGATGCAATCATTGGATTAGGTTTTGCAAAAGTAGATGCTCTTCTCTTAGGAAAATATTGTTGAGTTACTGGTTTTGACAAATTGTTATTCACATCAACTTGGGAGGCAAACCGTGGTTTTGACATTGGAGGTCTTTCAGATTTAAACGCATTCGGTTGTCTAACAACTGATTGGTTTCTGAGTGATTGTAAAACCGGTTTCCCCAAGACTGATGTTTTTGCAAACTTAGTATCTATACTATTTCCTTTTAACTTTCTTAATTCATTTTTCAAAGCATCAATTGCAAAAACCTTTTCTTGAATCTGAGCTTTTAAATCAGCATTATTAGCAAGCAAAGAAGTTGTCTGTTCTATAGTATTAGATCTCGTAATTTTAATAGAATCATACAAATCTTTGTAATGCTTTTTTAAAGTCTCATTTTTTACGTAATTTAGCCACACTATGTTCTAATTCGATGTTCATTGTTTCAAGTACATCAATTTCCTTTTTAATCTTGGCTTTATTACTTGTTTCATTCAAAATTTGACCATGTTGCCCCGATTTTAAAGCTTGATTTTGATATTTAAGTTCGAGGGCAATACAATGTGCTTCCATTCTTGACAAATCTTTTTGAAATTAGGCAACGGTCTTTTTGAGTAAAATATTTTCATACTCGAGTGATTGTTTTGAGTATTCAGTTGTCTGGTTATCACGTGATGAGTCAAGCATAGGACTTTTAACTTGACATTGTTCAGGATACTGGTCAACCCTACCTTCATTAATGATTTCAGGTTGCTCAGTAAGCTGTTATCCTATAGCAAAGATATTACATTCAGCAGTCAATTGTACCTCAGCCATTGGCTCTTCGTCATAAATGGGTCTGATATCTGCATCATCAGCATTTGTATCATTCCCTGACCTGCTTCTTTCATCTTGTACTGTAGAGTCTGTCCTAATGCTTTCTGTGTCAACCAAATCAGCATATACTGCTTTACCCGTATCAATCTCACTCTCTTGCACTATATACTGCTTTAGCCATGTGTTGGAGTAGTGTATCTCTTAAGTGTTTAACCTCGATTCCAGTGTATTCAACAAAGTACTTGTGTGTCATTTGACTGTCATAATCCAAAGTGAACTACGAATCGATGAACTTCTGAAACTGTTTGTTGATCACCCAAAAGGCTGCCATGAATCCATCTTCTTGAAATTCGTCTTTGTCAAGTTGCTGTTGTAGTTGATCTACGTTGAGAAGCATCATACTTGTGAAAGTATCATTATCTTGACCAAAGAGTGACATGAATGCCCGTTTGAATCCATGTTCGAAAGAAGGGATTTGTTGTACCGCGCTATCACTGTCTCAATCTGGGTTCGCCCATACCAATGAGCCCTACCCGCCACAAGCCCCCCGCGTGACCAGAAAGTCCCGCTAGACACACATAAACCCGTGCGAGTGCCATTAAGTCTACTATAGACCGAACAAGAAGGAGAGAATGGAAGAGAACAAAAAACCAGTCATCATCATTACTTTTTTATGCTTTTGACATCTTGTATTTGATTGCATGTACATCTTTTGTTGCAGAATCCAAGCTGCTTTCTTTTACTGATTTGCTAGATGCAGTCTCTGAATTACTATTTTCTTTCCCAGAGCAAGTGTTTTCCATAACTATTAAATCAACTTTCATTGCTTGAACTGTATTTGACTAAACTTCTTGTGTTTGCAACTTCTTTTCATTCAACAATTGTTGAATCTCTTGTTGATGAAGAATTGTCTCAAGCATGTATTTCTCAATGAAATCCATGTGATGGATCATTGAATCGTTGAAGGATTGATCATCAAATCTTGTATATTTTTTAATACGCTCTTTGAATTCTGAATTGAAAGCAGTTACAAACGTTGTTCTGAGTTTTGTTAAAGTAGTGTTGCAATCAGTCTGAGAAAGTATATCTGTAGTAAGATGTTGTTCTAGTAAATCCAAGTCTTGAGAAAATGTTCTCTTGAAGATAGGAATGGTACCAAAATCTTGTAAAGTTTCTGAGAGAAACTTGAATTGTGACTTGACTTCTCTAAGACTGTTCATTCATCTACTTCTTGAAAGTTGTGTCTTCTCTTGAACTTTAGAACTTGAACACGAAGAAACTGTGTCATTGTGAAGAACACTTGATGTTTGAGGTTGCAAATTGTTATTGGTATTTGACATTTTGATGATGTTGTGAATGGATATCGGATCTTAAGTAGGTAAAGTAATTGAGTTGTTTGAGTGAAGTCAATTAACGTTCACGGGATTTTACAAATCTATGATTTAAACCGAGAAAAGAATCGACTTTTACGGGATTTTACTAAATCAAGAAGAAACCGTGAATGAATAATTGTTGTAAACTCGTTGTTGACGTTAAAGAACTTGAGCTTATTTAACGATTGATGCTAAAAAGGACTAACGGTGAAATTTGGTTCACAAAGGACTAACGGTGTAAAGTTGTTTCAACAAAGAGGGTTAATAATCAAGGAAAGGACTTGTTGTGAATTAGTCTTGAACTCTAAGGATTGCATGTGACAATTTTGAATTTTGTTTAATAAATAAAACTTTTCCCTCCTATATTACGTCTTCTTCATTTCGAAAGAGTAAAAATGGAACGATTGTGTTTATTATCTCGCGGAATGGTACGGTTATCGTCGGTAAAAACCAAATATACCACGATGATCGTTGAAAGACCGCGATCGTAATGGTATAGGTTAGAAGATCCGTGAGTAACCGAAACACAAAACCGAAAAACCGAAACAAGTCGAAACGTGTTTAATTTGTCTTAACTTGGGATGTTTAGTTTGTCTTAGTCATTTAGGATTAGTTAGCCTCTCAAAGAAGGATTAATTCGCCTTGAAAACGTGGAATAATTTGCCTTGGTGTAAGGATTAATTCGCCTTGCAAACGTGGAATAATTCTCCTTCACCTGAAAGATTAATTCGCCTCTCAAAACAAGATTAATTCGCCTTCAGTTATGGATTTATTCGCCTCCACAACAGGTTTATTCGCCTCCCTTAAAATGCTTTATTCGCCTCTACTTGAAAATGCTTTATTCGCCTCTACTTGAAAACAAAACGTACAACGTCCTTGTCTTTTGTCTTTATACAGTAACCAACAAAAAAACGTTCTTGCTCCTAAAGATGTGGATCTGTGTCTCCTTTCAAACGGTGAGGATCACAAGAGAATAAGCCAAGAAAGAGCATACCAAATAAGCTACTTTTAACACATAAATAAGCCACGAAAGGAACAACAAAATAAGCTTTAATAAGCTCGTGAATAAGCACTTAACACCACACAAAAACCACGAAAATGAAGAGCAAGTAAGCTAAAACAGTTTCGAAGAAGACGTTTAAAGCTCACAAGGACAAATAAGCAAAAGACTCAAAGATAACTAAATAAGCTAAACTTAAGATGTGGATTTGGAGGCTTCGAAATCAGTTGGTCTTTGACGCTTCGCCTCCTAATCGTTCGACGATTTTTGATGACATTGTTTCTTGGTCCTTTTTATGGTGTTCTAGTAGATGTAATAGGGCTTTTTCTTGGGAGTGTTGGTTAAAAAACCCCTATCTTATTTCTTTGTAATGTCTTTCTAGCTCCTTGCTAGTTTTTTTAATAAAGTTGCCGTTTAAAAAAAAAGATTTCTTAATGCACAAATATACTACGTACAAAACAAGTGACAAATTAACTAGATATGGTTTTTATAACAGAAAGATTATATATTTTTAATCCAATAAGAAAAGTAAAGAGAAAAATTAGCCAAATAAGAATAAGCTCATATGAGCCAAATAAGCTTAAATAAGCATAAACCACTTAACCACTAAACCCACCCGAGGCTCTTGATACCAATATTTATCCCAAATATTAATCACTTCACAACAATAAGAATAAGCAATAAGATAGAAAAGAGAGAGAAAAGTTGAAAGATTAGATTAGAGAGAGAAAGGAGTGGTGGATGATTACACACATATACAAGTGAAACAAATGTAACCAACACCCTTTCGATGTGTGGAGAGGGTTTCTTTTATACCCTTAGCCTTCTAGTTGGCACATGGGCCTTCTAAATGGGCCGGGCCTGGCTTAACTTGGGCTTTGAACCCGAAACACGGACAACATTAGGTTACAATCCAATCTCGTTATTACCCGACTAGCCTATTACATTACAAGACCTGATTTGACTTAATAAGACCGATAACATTCTTGTTTGACTTAATATAATTAAGGCTAACAACATCTATCTTGGCATGGGCGGTAGACAAGAATGGTCGTCCGAGGATTAAAGAGACATCGTTATCCTCGGGTATGTCCAAGATAATAAAGTCTATGGGAAAAATAAATTTGCCAATTTTAACTAGCACGTTTTCAGCAATACCCCTTGGATGCTTAATTGTCCTGTCAGCGAGTTCAATCGTTAACCTAGTGTGAGCTAAATCTCCTAGACCAAGGTTGGTATAGGTAGAGAATGGCATAACACTTACACTTGCTCCTAGGTCAACAAGGGCTTTATCAAAACAAATATTATGAATAAAACAAGGTAGAGTAAAGCTTCCTGGGTCTTTTTCTTTGTGAGGCAATGTGTGATCATAGGTTTCCAGAATCTTCAGTTCACATGCCTCCTTTTTGAACGAAATACTCTTTCCAGGTTTTCTAAAGGTGTAAATAGTTCCTTCGTGGAACTCCTTGTCATGCATTACCTGAAACAGGGACAATAAATTAGTAGGATAGGCTCTGGAAAGAAAAGATACAGAAATTTAAACACGGAAATCAAATTTAGTTCTGCTACTGTATTAGATGATCGATACGCCGTATTCAATTGATTTGAATATGCCGTATAGATCTTCTGAAGGTCAATACGTCGTATTGATTTTGCAGAATACGTCGTATTATTTGGAAGAACATGATACGTTGTTTAGACTGCAGCAATCAATACGCTGTTTGGTTAGAAGGTTTGATACGTTGTATCCAACTGGTGGATACGCCGTATCAGGTGGTCAACCAGAACATAGTACTTTGAAAACAATTATATAATGTAGGAATTTAAATAAACAATTAAACACACTTAATTAATTAAATACAAACAGAATTTAAACAATTAGATTATTCTAAGTGATATATGCTTAAATACACATACCTTTTACCTAATAGAACGAGCTAAAAAGACCAATAATGACCAATAAATACAAAAAAATGCATTGTATTCGTTTGTATTGTGAATTGTGTCTTGCAGGTAACGGATATTGCACAAAAGGACAAAAACGAAGCAAAACGGACAAAACCGACCACAGGAATGGAAAGAGTATGAGAAATCAAAGCCAAAGGCGAATTTATCTTAAGTCTTAACCAAATCCAATCCCGTTAATCCTTTAACCCTAAAATACCCTAAAACTATTACAAAATTAGTCCTTGGGGACTAACACCATCAGTTCAAACCAATTGCACCGTTAGTCCTTTCCATTACACCATTAGTCCTTAACCTCAACTCCCGTTAATCCATTAAAATTATAACCTTTAACCCGGCCCAACTCATAACCAAAGCCCAAACCCAAGTCCACCTTATAACTCCTGGTCAAACATAAAAAACACGCCCAAATTGAATTCACTATTCACCATTCGTCCCAAATATCATCCTGACACCCAATTAACCTAGCTTAAATGAAAACTAACCCTTCTAGATGGAAATGACGCATGCAGTGATGTTTTTGGCAGGCCACGCTGGCAATCCTACAAGTGTTGATTAGTGGATGGACGTGGCACATGATCCAAGGGCTCCAAATGATTCCTTGGGGATTGGACAAGATTAGAAGGCTAGATTAAAGCTTGACACCTCCTCAGGGCTCTAGATCCCTTCTACTGATGACTATATAGTAGGTCTCCTTACGACACATCGGGGGTGACTAGTTTTAGCTAAGTTTAATATAATTTAGCTTATGTGTGGAAATTTTTTTAGCTTATTGCTTTATTTTAATGTAAATTCCCCTTTTTAAAAAGCTTGTACCACTTTTGATATCAATAAAATTTCGGTTTGGTTTTATTCTTTTTTTATCAATTTTTTTTTACTTTATGCAAAAGTATGGTTGAAATAAGCTCAAATTCAATCTAATAAGTGCCTCTAATAAGCCTCAATTACTAAATAACTTGCTCATACTCATTTTAGCCTTCAAAAGCTTAACTGAGTCATTAGATTTTACTTTATTCCTCCCCTAAATAAACCATTTAGTCTTATGTTTTTGAAAAGATAAGCCCAGATATGGAAGGGCTTATGGACAATTACCAGCTTGTTTTTAAACAAGCTAAAGCTTGTAGAATAAGCTCTTAAGATCAATTCAAAATCCCTGTTAAGCTGGGTTCTAGGTACACTTGCTTTTTTCTTCTCTTAAATGTTTACTGCATATCATGTTGCTTATTCTAGCTTATTCATTGTTTGATTTAGCATAATTTGGCTTATATAGTTTAATGTGTTTTTTAATCTTAGCTTAAAAGAATTTAGAGTATGTTTTTAAAGTTTCTAGTTTAAAACTGTTTGAATAAGCAGTTAGCACTGCTTATTGAGTTACTTATTTCTAGAACTTATTAATCCAAAAAATTTGTGCTTATTTGTCGTAAATATGTTTAGTACATCCATCAGTTTTTCCATAATAAAAGATATATATGTGACTGCTTTTAGCTTAAATTTGGTTTTTAAGATTTAAAGGGTGTTTGGCACAATTAGTTATAGACTGTTTGTGTTGCTTTATAGTTAATACGTCCAAGTTTGATTTAAGCTCAAATTAAGTCTTAAGGTTTAGTTTTAATAAGTCTAATATTAGTTTTTTAAGAGTTGTAGTCTGTTTTATAAGTGATCATAAATCCTGCCATTTTAATAATTTTCCCTAAAAAGCCTTATTAAGCTTGGTCGCTTTAATATCATATCAAGTGGTTTTTTATGTGCTTAAACCACTCAAAATTTAACAAAATAAATCAGTTTTGGGCATCATTTAGCTACTTTTTAACCCTTGTAGGTTCTATTGTCAAAATCTGTCAAGAGTTTTTGAAGGTTTTTTCTTAGGACTGTTAAGATTGATTCATAGCACAATGTTGGATAATTGTTGTTTTTGTCTAGCTTGTTGAATGTTTAAAATATTAGCTGTTGTTAATATGTTACTCTAGATTGTCAAAGTATTTAGAGTCTCAAAGCTTTGTTGCAAAATGGTCAATTATCATAAAAAATCATAAGAATATCTAGTATGTAGTCTGTTTTGATTTGAATTTACAGCTTATTTAGTTGTTTAAAAATATCTCAATTTCAGTTTATAGGTTTTTGCTTTTGGGTCAAGGTCTTTAGATGTTGTTAACTTTTTGTCTTTAATTTTTGCTTTTTAAAGTGTAGCTCAAAATATTAGTTCCCGATCAAGAAGTTTCGTTCCATTAATAATATAGTCTCGATCATTAATTAATTATACGTTGTAATAGGCTAGACTGGTAAACGGGCTCTTATTTGTAATCTAATCGGTCACGTGTATCAGGCGAAAGCCCAAGTAATCCCGAGCCCGGCCCGTAGAATTACTAAAGGCATGCAAGCCTTTTAGTCTTAACTATAAATACCCCTCTCCAAGGATGTAGAGGGTGTTGGTTCTCATTTGTTTTTCACACATTTCCAAGAATTAACCATCTCACATTTTCTCTCTTTATTTCTCTCTCTAACCTCTCTCTAAAATTCTTCCTTTTCTTTTTAATCCTATTTTTCCTTGTTATCCCAAGGTGAAGTGAAAGTGTTTTTTATGAAGTAAAGTGATCATTAAGATTCGACATTTGGTATCACTCACCACGGGTGGGTTTAGTGGTTTTGTTGTGAGCTTATTTGAGCTTATTGGTTCGGCTTAAAAGGCTTATTTTTTTTCTTTTTTCTCTATAGCTTCTTTATTTTAGTTTTTTTTCTCTTCACGTAGCTTATTTCTACAACAACATAAGATTCGTAGTTTTTTTAACAATTCTTGTTTTTTCAAAAATCTTTGTTTCGTGAACATTTTTTTGGGCTTTCTACTAGCACAATTCTTAGGCCAATAAGGGTGCGGTTTGGTTTTACAAATATTAAGAAGTCACGTTTTTTTAGTTTAACACAAGCCTCTGTGTTGTCTTCTTTCATTTTTTTACTTATTTTTGTGTTGACAACGTTTCTTGGTTCGTATTTGGTTTGTTTGTTGTCATCTATTTTGAAAGTGCTTATTTTTGTGCTAGAAAAAGCTTATTTAAGTTTTTTTTGGCTTATTTCTTTTGTGGTACTAACGGTTGAAAAAAAAGAGGGAGACCAGATCCAGGTATTAAGGAACAAAGACGTTGGAGGTATTGTTGTTTTGGTAGAAGACAAAGACAAGGACGGTTGTACATCTTGGAGTCTTGCGTAAACCGAACGAGTTCAAACCTTAAGAACCGATCTAGTCAATTTAGCATGAACCGATCTAGTTATTTCTTCTAGTGTCAACCGAACTAGTCGAAAGCTTTGAGCACTGAACTAGTTTAAATCCTTAAGACCCGAACTAGTCGAAAAGCACTATCAACCGATCTAGTTGACTCTTTGAGGACCCGAACGAGTAAAAACTTTTGAGACCCGATCTAGTTGGTTTTCAAGACGAACTGAACTAGCAAAGCTTTTAAGTGGAACCAATCTAGTGACTTTCAAGAGAACACCGATCTACTCCAAACTTGTTGGAACCGATCTAACAATCAAACAAGCTCAAATTTTACACGTTAAGTCGTTTTTCGGAATTTTCAAGTTCGAGTGACGGTGCAATTCATGACTTTTAACTTATACCATCGTGATCGTGACATCATTTCGATCAACGTAGTGTATTTATTTTACACCGAGATAACGCACAAGTCCAGAGAAATAATTAGTTTCGTGAATCATTTTATAACTTTTCAAACGAACATGATATAAAACAGGAGGGAGAAAACATGTGTTTTTATTAAACTAATTTTGAAATTGACACTTTTGGTCCCTGGATTTAAGACAAATTCACATTCATCCTTTGTGTCTTTATTAACACTCATTGTTAAAAGTGTTTTTCACCGTTAGTCCTTACAAGTTATAAATCAATTGTTAGTCCTCCAAAGTGAATCGTTTGTGCACCGTTTGTCCTTACTTGAGTTTTAATCAACCGTTACTCATCTCAAGTTGAAAGTTTGTGCCACCGTTCATCGTTTTAGCTCACAAAGAGTTAACTATAAAGTTCCAGTTCTTCAAACTACAAACAATATACTCGATTTCACCAACAACAATTCTATTTTCACATTTTTTCTTGATTTAGTAAAATCCCGCGAAATACTCTTGTATTTTCTCGGTTTAGTCAAGACTTGTAAAATCCCATAAATAGTTTTCACAACAAACAACCCTCACTTTACCTGCTAAGATCCGACCAAAATCATGTTCATTATTAAATTTAACAAATCATTCATCATGACAACTCCAATTGTAACTTCCACAACCGACAGTCAAATGCATAACAACATAATGCCAGCTGGTTCAAGGGATCGTCCACCAATGCTTGCAACAGGATGATATGCACAATGGCGATCATGGTTCTTACGATACATTGATACAAGACCAAATGGTGATTCCTTACGGAAGTGCATTCTCAAAGGTCCATACACTCCAACGATTGTCACAACACCAGCTGTTCCTGCAACAGAGGATTCTCCAGCAGTTCCTGAACAAACAACAGTCGAGACAATTATGAATATGACTCCTGAAAACAGAGCTCATTTTGAATCAGAAAAAGAAGCGATTCATTTGATATTGACTAGAATTGGAGATGAAATATACTCAAATGTTGATGCATGTCAGATAGCTCAAGAAATGTGGGAAGCCATCGAAAGGCTACAACAAGGTGAATCACTAAATATTCAAGATGTCAAAACAAACTTATTGTGGGAGTTTGGTCAATTCACCTCTCACGATGGAGAAACAATTGAGTCTTACTACACAAGATTCTACAAGATGATGAATGAAATGATCAGAAACAATTTGACAGTTGCAACGATGCAAGTCAATGTTCAATTTCTTCAACAACTTCAACCAGAATGGTCAAGATTTGTAACAATTGTTAAGCAACAACACAAGTTGGATGAAGTTTCATACCACAAACTCTTTGACATTCTAAAACAATACCAAAAGGAAGTTAATGAACTCCGTGCTGAAAGAATGACCAAGAATGCTAACCCATTTAGCTTTTGTTGGTTACTCGCTTCAAACATTTCAAGACACTTATTATCAATCATCAAAACCTCACAAATCATATGCACCAACATCAAAAGCTTCACTTCCAACCAGATCTCATGCAACTACAAGATACAAAGGCAAAGAGATAGCCAAACCAATCACACCACCATCTGAGTCTCATTCTGAAGAAGATAGTGATCCTGAATAAGCTCAGAGGGATAAAGACATGTAGAAAAATTTGGCTCTCATTGCAAAGTACTTTAAGAAAATCTACAAACCTACCAACACCAACCTCAAAACTTCCTCAAACACCAGAAACAAGATTTGCGGATACTAACTCAAGGTAAAGTATGAAAATAGACTAGACCTCTTTTGGGATTCAGAGGGCAGTAATGTTGTTGGGGCAGAGAAAAACTGTAGGTGGTCAAGTATGAACAGTCTGGGGATACAGTGTTTTAACTGCAAGGGGATTGGTCAATATGCTAAGGTATGCAGAAAGCCTCAAAACGGGTTTAAAGGACTACACGTATCATAAGGGAAAAGATGTTGTGTGTAAACAAGCTGTAAAGGTGTTCACTTCAAGCAGAGCAATATGACTGGCTAGCAGACACGGGTGAAGAATTGTTAAAACAAGAGGGAAGCACATTACAGTTACATGGCAAAGATCCAGGAGGTTCCTAATGCAGACTCGGGCACTGACACTAAGCCATTGAAACATGTACAATACGATACTGACGATAATATGTTTGCCAATGACATACAACATTTTGAGCAATCTGAATACATTAGTAACATATGCGCAGTGGAAACAGGTGATAGTAATGTCACTCCTGACTCACCGAATATGTGTGATAATGATATTCAGGATGACCAAAATGATGTAGATGTGATGATGAGCGTGTCGCACTTGCTAATTTAATTGCTAATTTAAAACTTGATGTCGATGAAATTAAAAAGATTCAAAAAGTAATTTAATAGAAAGCAAAAGCATCATTGACTAAGAATTAACTGAGTGCAATTATTTTTGCGGAAACTAGTAGAACTGCTATAAGGAATTTATATTGTATTCGGGATAGTTGCTTTAGTTGCACTTCAAAATAAACAGACTGAGTTTGAGAGGTACAAGGCCTTTAATGATCGTACAGTTGACTATGACAAACTTGAACGTAAGTTAAATGAAACTCTAGGACTATTAGCTCAAAAAGAAATTGACATAAAAGAAGGTTTAAAAGTTAAAGCCTACGAAATTTCTGTTGTCAAAGAGAAACACGATGAGTTAGTCAAACAGAGTCTTTTAACAAAGTCACATTACGAAGGTCTTGTCAAAGAGAAAACAAAGGTCATAACGGATTTGAAGCTTAAGGAAGAAAAAGATATTGACAAAATGATTTCAATGGAAAACCAATTAAAGTTTTTGAATGAAATTGTTTACAAAAGAAGTCAATCAATCCAAACCATTCATATGTTAGCACCCAAATGCCCTACATTTAATGGAAGACCTACCTTTGCCAATCCAATGTACCTCAAAAAGGCTCAATATGAGAAACCATGTTCGTATGCAATCCCACATGATCAGTCTGATCCTGCAAACAGACTCATCCCCGACAGGGAAGAGATTTTGACTCTTGAAGAAGAGAGTCAATCAAAATTGAATAAAGACTTAATGAAACCTTTTGACTACATAAAGTTAAATAGTCTTTATGAAATTTTTAAACCACCGACACAACATTATGAAATTCAGTTCGCACAGGCAAATGAAATAAGAAAGAAACTGTGGGGAAAATCATTTGTGAAAACAAAAGAAAATATTTTCAAAAACATCGATTTTTTACCAGTGTCAAAATCAATAAGCAAAAGTAGACAAGCATACAATGTCATGACAAATAACATTAATCATCTGAAAGAAATTGTCGATCAAGTGTGGGTAAAACATTCAAATGATCGTCTTCATCTTTGTAACCTAACTGCTCAAAATATGGAAATCCTAGTTAAGACATGTTTGATGCCCCTTGCCCTTAAGACTCAGAATGATAGTTTCGCATTTGTTCATGAACTTAAGCAAGAAATGCATGCAGATTTAAAGTACGTTGAATCTCTTGAAGATGAAATTGATGAACTTGAATCTGATAAGGTAGAATTTTCCAACATGTATGATATGCTTTTACAAGAATGTGTGTCGAATGATATTATGTGTTCATATTTGCAATCTTCATCTGATTTAGATGAGATCACTGAATTACAATGCTTATATCTTCATAAAGTCAGGGAATGTGACTGTCTTGCACAAAAGCTTTCTGAACAAACTGAATTTGTAAGTAAAGAGATTTACACTGAGCTTTTACGAAGTTTTGCTAAATTAGAAAAACACTTAATTTCTCTTGAAATCGCTTTACAACAATGTCAAGAACAACTGAAAAATGACACAGTTTGCAAAGAAAAAGCATCAAATGTGTTTTGAAAAGAACGTGAATAATATTTTGAAATACAAGATTTGAAAGCTCAACTGCAAGACAAGAACATTGCAATATGTGAGTAAAAGAAACTCATTGAAAAATGTAAAGGAAAATCTGTGGAAACTAAGTTTGATAAACCATTTGTTGTTCGATAACCAAATGCTCAAAGGATTCCAAAACCATCAGTTTTAGGAAAACCGTCTCCTTTTCAGACTCTCTTGAGAGAAAAAAATTTGCAAATAAAAAGTCGGTTTCAAAAACTAATGAGTCAGAGGGTTTAACAAAACCAGTCACTCCACAGAATTTGCCTCAAACAGCAACGCAAGCTGTCAGTAACACAAATGTGATTACACCAGGCATGTATCGAATTGCAAGTAGTACCACATAAACTAGAGCACCATAGTTGACTCAGACTTCTAGGAATACTAATCCTCGCGTGTCTACGTCTATAGGAGTAGCTCACAAAACTAATGTTAGCAGACCACAGCCTAGGTGCAATCAAATGAAAGATAAGGTCGTGCCAAACACTAGTTATGTGAAGTTTAAGAAGACTGAAGTAGAAGAACACCATAGGATTTCTAGTATTTCTAATCAAACAAAGTTTGTAACTGTGTGTAATGACAGTTTAAATTCCAGAACTTCGAATGTTAATGTTGTTTGTGCTACTTGTGGAAAATGTGTGTTCAATTGAATCATGATGCTTGTGTTTCTAGTTTTTGAATGACATGAATGACTAGAACTAAGCAAGCCTACTGTAATGTCTATTAGTACTAGACCCAAAGTCAAGCGAACAATATCTGTTGCAACACCCCATAAAAAAACAGTTGCATCAGATCTACTACCACAAATTCTAAAAGCTTTATAGGATGCTTATAAGAGACTAGTAAAGCGCTGGAAAATGGTGGATAGCCAACAAGGACCATCAGCATACATGGGTTCCTATGACAAAAGGAAATGAGTACCTAAAGTTGGAATGAAAAGTGGACTAAGGAAGTTAGTTTTGCCAAGACTAATGTATCTAGGATAACTAATATCTTAAAACTCGCAAACACTTTAGGATCCAATTTGTCATGTTTCCATTCGTCCTCTAATTCTTCTTGCAGATTGTACAAATCATCCTATTCATTGTTGTCTCGGGTTGCACATAGCACAGCGGGCTATATATCACTGCTGTATTTTTATTTTGTTGAAAAATTTTTGGGGTACCGTTCATTTTAGAAATATCAATTTGCTCTAAGTCTTGGATATGGCGATATGGTTCAAGGAATTTCACGATCACAGGGTTTACTACGTCGAAGGTCTCATTCATAATATTTTCTCGGTTGGTATTAATTTCTGTGATGCGGATTGGGGTCGTTTTTCAAAAATCTATGTGTTTCGTTAGAGATTCCCTTTTTTTAAGGGAACGACTTCACTCTCCGGTAATCGTGGAAACTGATCTCTATACAATTCTCTTCAAGAAACAACTTCATCAACTCTAATCTGTCTCATGGCTAAAGCCTCACCAACTCAAGCATGGTTATGGCATCAAAGACTTTCTTATCTCAACTTCGACTACATCAACTTGCTTTTCAAAGAACAGATTGTTGTGTTGGTTTCCAAAACTGAAGTATGTCAATGAATCAACTATGTTACTCTTGCGATGTGAGGTAAAGCAAAACGAGTTCATTCAAGTCAAAGACTGTTCCAAGTTCAAAAGGACGGTTAAATTTGCTTCATATGGACTTATGTGGTCCAATGCGGGTTGCTAGCATAAATGGGAAGAAATATATTCTGGTAATTGTCGATGACTACTCCAGATATACTTGGACACTCTTTCTATGTTCCAAGGATGAAACACCAGAAGTTTTAAAAGACTTTCTCACGATGATACAAAGAAATCTTCAAGCCCCTGTAATTTCTGTTCGCACTGACATGTGGCACTGAGAATTCTTAAACAAGACATTAATGATTCTTTAAAGAGAAGGAATTGAGCATCAAACTTCTACACCTCGAACACCTGAACAGAACGGCGTTGTCGAAAGACGAAACCGCACTCTCGTTGAGGCTGCTCGAACGATGCTTTCAGCTTCTAAACTTCCTTTATTCTTTTGGGCTGAAGCAATTGCAACCGCATGCTATACTCAAAACAGATCAATCATCGTCCCAACTCATAAGAAAACGGCATATCACATCATTAATGCAGAAAATCCTCAATTAAACACCTTCACATCTTTGGTTGCACTTGTTACCTAACCAGAGATGGTGAGAACTTGGATAAGATAAAAGAAAAAGGGGATCCATGCATTTTGGTAGGATACTCCACTCAGTCAAAGGGATATCGTGTCTACAACAAGAGAACAAGGTTGATAGTTGAATCCATCCATCTCAGATTTGATGAGATCAAAGAGATGTCTGAGACGTCTGTTGCTAATGACACTTCAGGCCTCGTTCCCTAACGACAAAAGGCGTCAGATTATGACAACCTTGACCCCGCACCAGAAAAACAAAATGTTTCTCCTTTAGCAGATACAACAGTTCCATCACAACAGGAGTTGGATCTTCTTTTCGGTCCTTTGTATGATGAATTTTTCAATGATGGTACTTCTCGTGTCAACAAGTCTTCTTCTCCCACCGATAATTCTGCTCCACAAGACACACACCCTTCAACGAATATTCACCCTACATCAGAACCATCAACTCCTACAAATGTTCATGCTGAGGAAAACAACGATAATCAAGCAGAATTTACCAATCCTTTCTGTACACCGGTACAAGAAAATGCTGAGTCTTCCTCACGCAATATTGGTAATTCAAATGTGCATACCTTCAATCAACCTCAAGATTCCATACCGATGTGACAAGTCACTGTTAACTCATAGTTCGTGGACATCCATCCTAAGCAGTCAAAACAAGACGTCAAACTGGCAACCGATCCTGAAATGTGTATGTTCGCACTCGCGTGTGCATTTGCTGAACTATATAAAATACTTTAAGATGCAATGGCTGATTCTGCATGGATAGAAGCAATGCAGGAAGAACTTCATCAGTTTGACAGACTACAAGTCTGGGAACTCGTTGACAAACCTTTTGGCAAGAATGTAATCAAGCTAAAGTGGTTATGGAAAAACAAAAAGGATGAAGACCAAACTGTAATTCGCAACAAAGCACGACTTGTAGCAAAGGGTTATGCTTAGGAAGAGGGTATTGATTTTGAAGAATCATTTGCTCTAGTTGCTCGCTTGGAGGCTGTCAGGATTTTTTTCGCATATGCTGCACACAAGTCTTTTCCAATTTATCAGATGGACGTGAAAACGGATTTCCTAATGGTTCCATTGAGGACGGAGGTTTATGTTGCACAACCAGACGGATTCGTTGATCCTGATCATCCAGAAAAAGTTTACGTCTAAGGAAAGCTCTATATGGATTAAAAACAAGCTCCGAGAGCCTAGTATGATGACACTTTATAATCCTTGATTTCCAAGGTTTTACTAACAGGTGTCATTGACCCAACCTATTCAGATAAAATACGGGGAGTGACATTTTACTGGTCGCAAATTTACGTTGATGGGACATTATTTTTGGTTCCACAACCCTAAATTGTTCAAAAACGTTTTAAAAGAATTAATGCACGGTAAATTTGAGATATCCTTAATGGGGGAAATGCAGTCTTTTTAGGACTCGATCACCAATCCCACGCGGTATTGTATCCAATCAGGCAATATATAACTTTTAGAGTATCTGAAAAAACATGGTACGGAAAGGGACAAAGCATTGGTACACAATGGCTACGAAAACCAAAATTAAGCTGACTTGAGTGGTGAAACCCGTAGACCAAACTGACTACCGTAGCAAAATCGGGTCACTCATGTATCTGACATCTAGTAGACCAGACATAGTGCAAGCTGTATGTTATTGTGCAAGATATCAAGCAAGACCGACTGAAAAACACCTCAAAGAGGTTAAAAGGATCTTTCGATACTTAAGAGGTACCATTAACATAGGACTCTGGTATCCGAAGGGTTCTGGCTTTGAACTAACAGCTTTTTCAGATGTCGTTCATGCCGGTTGCATTGATACTCGCAAAAGCACTTCTGGAGGAATACAATTCCAAGGTGATAAGTTAGTCAGCTGGATGTCAAAGAAGCAAGACTGTACTGCAATGTCATCCGCAGAGACTGAATATGTGGCGTTATCTGCAAGTTGTGCTCAAGTCTGTGGGATGAGGGACCACGGCTTCAATATTATGGCGTCAACTATAACAAAATACTGTCGTATTGCGACTCTCAGTCAGCCATAGCAATCTCATGCAACCTCGTGCATCACTCTCATACCAAGCACATCCATACTCGGTATCATTTCATCAAGGAACAGGTTGAAAACGGTATAATTGAATTGTACTTTGTCATAACTGAATACCAATTGGCTGATATGTTTACTAAATCCCTATCCAAAGATAGGTTTCAGTATCTTGTCAGGCGAATTGGTATGCGATGTTTGACTCCAGCAGAACTAGAGGTTCTGACAAATGAATCTGCTTGATACTTCATCAAACATCAACATGCATATTTTTGAAAAAAGAAAAATATAAAAATATAAACTTTTAAAAAGAAAATACAAAATCAAAAAATGTTTCAAAAAATATTCTTCTCGACATGTCTCTTGGAATCGATAACATTTACGTACCTAGAAATGTTGATTAATATCGACACGGGCGTGTAAATGAAGTTCGAACAGGAGTTACAAAAGTTTTCAAAACATGTCATTTCTAATTTTCTTAATGACTTGTAATCACTCTCAGATTGCAACTCGGACCCGAACGACAAAGGAGAGTGTACGCATAAGTGCGCTTATCCTTAGCGTTAGAAGAGAAGTCTTCTAACACTTGGTTTTTCAAAAAAGTTGAACACAATTTTTCAAGAATTTCTCAATGACAATTTAAAATCTTTCAAAATTGTATGTTCAACACTCCATCCCTCATATTGTTTTACAAGACAATTATTCTACATTTGGTGTCATTTCTTAAATGAGTCAAAGTTTGAGGGGGAGTTTTTCTGAAAAACAATGTTTTAATGATTGTTGGATACATCATAACATGACAATTCTTATGTATTCAACATATTATAAAAGGTCTTAATAACATCTACGGAATAATAATGACTATTAAATAGATTGATTGTTATAAGATGATTAGGTGGTTGCGCACAATTTTTTAAGAATTCTTCAATGACAATTCATAATCTTTCAAAATTGTGTGCTCAACAATGCTAACCCTTAATTTTATATTCATTTTACAACTTGGTATCATTGTTTTTGGTGTCAAACATATGTAAAATCGAGGGGGAGCAAGTTTATGTTCCATATAATTCATGCAAAGTAAAAGTAAAGTTTTTCCCCATGTTATTTTCAAGACAAAATTTTTAACACAAAGTATTTCAAAACTAAGTGAATTAGTATTTACAATAAGGGGAGAAATGTAATTTAAAATGAGATTCCTTGAAAATATTAAGTGATCTTATCGACTCAAAAGTGCTTGATACTTCTTCGAAAAATGTTTTATGTTTACGATTCTCATAATACCTTCCAACATCTTAATTTCACACGACGATTCTGAAGTCATAATGGTGGCAAGGTTAGGTATTTTTCCTATGATCAACCAGACGGAGGGACTACCCTGGACACTCATAGTTAAAATAGCAGTCCTTAAGGTACGATTGAAGATGAATGTTGTAAAAGGAAGAATGCCAACTAAGATTGGAGCACCACAGGAACAAATCACAACAAGGTGTTAGTAATGACGTCTTGGTAAGCATTAAAGGGGTTGAAGAATGAAAAAGAAATGTATGGATAAAGGGTGAAAAGAAAGAAGCCCTCCACACAACTTAGGCAGAAACCGGGTCAATACATATGCTGTCAGAATCACAATGTTGATTGTTGACATTGAAGATGACATCATGGACCCAGTGATGCAATCGCCTAATACCCTTCCTTGCATTCAGGTTTCTCTCAAAAGAAACTTGTCCACATTTGTCAACGAATAACACACACTTCTATTGACTTTCTCACTCAGAGTTAGTTGATATTGAATAGGTGGCAGTCTGCTCCAGCCTCCGATTACTAAAACCAAAACGCACTAATCGAGTCTAGAGCCAAGAGATCAAAAAAATAAATCTCATTAGGACATATTCCATTACTAACACTTGTTGAACACCAATAAGTTCACAAGCTGTTACAAGAGTCCCTACGCATTAAATCCATGTGATTGTGCCAGAACATCTGAGTATACTTAAGTACTCACAATTAAGATGAAATCATGCTTGATGCCAACATCAACAAGATCTTGTAGGTGACTTAACGAGATTCATATGAATCAAACTTGTCGGCAATTGAAATAAACGACGGTGCGATTCAATGTGTATCAAAACTTAGTCTAAGAAATAATTAAGGGCTTTAACAGAAAAGATAGTAACATCTGATTCACTCATACTGTGTTGTCTGCTTTGAGACGTATCCTGTAATGAGAACAAGCAAGCATGAAATCTTAATACATCTGTGTTAGAAGAACCCTACGCTTTGATCGGGAAACCCAGTCCAAGGAGATTCTTTGAATCTACTTATCACAGGTTACAATAATTATAACTAAAAAATGTTCATCGGAACCGAAGGTTATCTAACTAAAGTCCGTGAACGAATGACACACCATATTCGTATTCCACACGCTTTATTGCTAACTGTTTTATTTCAGGATACATAAAGATGGAGATGGTGATGCTCATTTTCTATTTCCAAAGCCCCCCCCCTAGAGTCGGATTCATTACCACATCTCATGCTCAAACTACAAAAGACATACTATAAGCAATCAAGATCAAGAATTATGAAAGCTCAAGAATTAAAGACAAATACTCCGCACAAACTCTAATAACAGATCTTCCTTCAATAGATTATCATGTCTACAAGGGAGATTATTAGTAAGAAATTCAAGAATGATACAAAGTATTAGCCTAGTTGGTCAAGACCACAAGATCGCAAGGTGGCAAAGACGTTCAAGAAACGAAAGGAATAAAGAATTAAAGTCTCGGACAAAAAAGACAAAAGTCAAAAGACAATGACAAAGGCTAAATATCAAAGATCACAAAGCATGAATGAACAACCTACAAACGTAAGACATAGACAAAGAACACAAGAGCTCAACGACACAAGCATTCTCATAGATACTCACGAAGGAATTGTCACAATGAAAACTCACTCGATGGAGACGTTAGCCTCAAAATACAGAGTCGAGACAATGAAGTTCGTTCATTAATTATATTAGGTCTTGGTAATTTATTTAGTAAACGTTGTAATAGGCTAGAATGGTAAACGGGCTCGTAAATGTAAGCTAATATTGTATGTGTATCAGGCTAAAGCCTAAGTCAATCCCGAGCCCGGCCCAAGTAAAAGCCCACAACGTCCCCAGTATTGTGTAGTATATATTATCCATTTTCCATCAAGGAAAATGGTGTTGGTCTCATTTGTAAGATTTCATTTGTGTAATCAACCACTCTCTTATTTTCTCTCTTTATTTCTCTCTCTAACTTCTCTCTAAAATTCTTATCATCTTCTCATCTTATTTTCTTGTATCAATGGTGAATTAGAAAGTGATAATGGTTGCTGACAGTGATATTTGACAAGATTTTATGGTGACTACCCCATGCATAGCATGGTCTTTCCTGAATTATACATAGGTGATCAGGCCATGTATAATTAAGGACTAACGATGCAATGTTCATTTCGTCAAAACTAGTATTATGTTTCTCAAAGTTACATGGTATACACAATATGGTTTATAAGATAGCGAAACAGTTCGTAAAAACAATGACAAGATAGTTTATATTGCGACACGAGACATTTTGTAAAATAGCTCAAGAGGTGATATCAAAATAGTTTATGAGAAAGTCACTTAACGATTTATAACGTAACAGTAAGGGGGTTCATAATATGGTATCAAATAGTTTATGAGTTGGCAACCCAATGGTTCATGAAGTGGTGGTTTATAAAAGACACAAAGTAGTTCATAAGATGACAACGACATAGTTCGTAAATTGATAGCAGAATAGTTTATAAATAACAATGAAATAGTTTATGAGGTGATAATGAAATGGCTTGTAAGATGAATACAAGTAGTTTTAAATAGGGTAGCAAAAGAGTTTATAAATAACTGCAAAATAGGTTATAAGATGGAAACAAATTAGTTCAATAAATGATAGACAGATAAGCTATAAGGTAATAGTAGGATAATTATAAGAGATTGACAAAACGGTTTATAGAATGGTATCAAAATAGTTTAAAAGGTGTTAGCGAAATAGTTTATAAAATAATGGCAGAAGAGTTTATGAACGACTACAAAATAGGTTAAAAGATAAAGACAAGTTAGTTTGAAAAGTGACTGTGAAAGTTATGAGATGGCACTAGAACAGTTTATAAAATAACGGTGAAACAGTTAAGTTAATGAAGAGTTTATAAGAATTCTCCCACAAAATGGTTTTTATAAGATGACAGAAAACGGTTATAAATAATACTAGCGAATGTTTATAAGATAATAGCAAATGTTTGGAAGGCTCAGTGGAGCGTCTTAATATAAAATGATGAGCAAAATGTTAATACGCTGTCAGTAAAATGGTTCGTAGCTGATGGTACAAATAGTTTATAAAATGTCTATAACATAGTTTATTTGATGGATGCTGAATGGTTTTATAAAGATAGTGATATGGTTATGAGGTGTTGAAATAAAAAGAAGCTACCAGCTAAACGTTTTTTGTTAAGCTGGCGTAATATAGCTTATAACATCGACAACAACAATGTATTTAAGGTACGACACTAAAATAGTTTATTAGGATAACATCCAATTAGTCTAAACAGTAAAGCGGTTTATAAAATAATAGTGAAATGGGTTATAAGACGGTAATAGATTTGAGGAATACCTTACATAAATTATTAGAGAATGGAAGTGTAATTAACGAAATCATCATGACATAAAATGGACAGATGGTTTAAAAACATCCATACAATACACGGAATTCACAAGGAAGTACTAGTGCAATACTATTATGGTTACGGTTCAAGTCTACTTAGGTTCTATTAGGTACGATAGGAAATCTCTCTTTGAGTACCAACATTAGCCCTGACAACCTTTGAGTTCTCGCGAGCTTTTACTTTTCAACTAAGGTTCGCACGGTTCAGATTTGATCAATCACTCATGTAATGTCCTGATTTTCCACACTCATAATAGGTATTTCCGGTTTCTAATTTGCCATTGCGGCCTCTAAGTTGTTATTTAAACGGGTGTCCTACAATCTCTACTCATATGGCCAACTCCTTTGCAATTATTTCACTCATCAATGTATGGCTCAGTGTGGCACAACTTACGCTTGTTGTAGAAGGATAACTTTGCCTTTGGTCGTTTATTTTGTTTTTGGCATTCCTTGCCACCTTGGTTTCCTAACGTACGACCTAATCCATTTAGTTGCGAGCCATGTGGATTTTTGCCTCATAGACATCAATACCTTCGATAGCATTAGTAATTCATTGGGTTATAATACACTCGATCCTCGTGAAACTCATTCCTTGTCTTGTTGTCGGTATTTTCTTCAAGATCGAACGGAGTAAACGAAATAAAATAAGTCAAATTTCACAAGACGTGTTTCCAAAAAGAAATGGAATGTTATGAGGTGATGGGTTAAAGTTATGTGCGAATTAATCGGCATGTTCCTAGAAGTTACGAGAAGTTAGAAAAGTTGAGACGTAACGAGATGACGTAGGTCTTTCAACAGTATGGGACGGGTGTTCACAGTCGTCTTCAGATTCGAATAGTAGGATAATTAGTGGGGTCGACAGACTCTAACGGGTTTCAAAGTTATGCAAAGAGGTATAATGTAAAGTCGTGAAAAGTTTTAAGGATCATCGTATTATTCACAATGTTTTAGAAGTAAATGAGACCATTGTCTCATTCACAATGTCTTAGATAGGTTTAGAGACCATTCTGTCACTCATAATGTCTTAGAAAGGTTAAATATATATATAGACAGCTTCCATATATGTAAATGGGGAAATATACGTAAGGCAAACGTAAACGCAGAGAAAAGATAAACGTAAGCTCATAGCAAAGTAGAGCTTAAGGGCAAAAATAAACGCAAAGTAACATAAACGCAGGGAACGACAAACGCAGGGCAGAGGTAAACCCATAACATAGCATGCTCAAGGCAAAATGGTACTCACGTATACGCCATAGCAAAAGCACGTATAAGGCACACATAAAAGCACGTAAGGATCACATACTGGTTATAGACCAGACCTAGTATATACTACCTGGTTCTCTATAACCTTGGCTCTGA